>ML675627.1:11749786-11771762 GCA_007922155.1 Mesoclemmys tuberculata | reverse complement strand
ATTAATTTCTTACCCTGAATCCAGAGAACCAGCAGCCAGAGAAGGGGCGTGTGTGAGATCATCTTGCCTGACTGTGGTTAGAAAAGCTTGTTGATAAGTCGACAGTGGAAAATGAAACATTTATATGTGCTCTGTAGCTCAGTGGGAACACCTCATCCCTATGCAAATTACATGTAAATGAATTTGCACTTTTAGTTTCAGCCCCGACTTGTGAAATGTTCATTTTTGGCTTATTTCTTGCTGCTTTTCTAAGTTAGAATGACGGTGTGCATTTCCTAGATTCAGATGCTAATACACAGAGATGTCTTTGCAGATCTGACATGTATCTGAGGAGATCTGACATGTCTCCCCTAAATAGCGTCTGGGCATGCGTCTTCATTTCAGCCCTCTCCCTCTGAACACGCTCTGGATCTCACTGATTTTAAGTCCTTGGAAGGCACCTTGTCCTTCTTAGACAAAGCTATGATACTAAGTGGCCGGCTTCCTCATCAGAGTGTTCCCCACAAATCACCCCCAAGATGTGTCTAATAGCCTGAGAGCTCTAGCTAGAAAAGAGCTAAAGAACCCCGGGAGTCATATGCAGACATACAAGTGAATAGAAGCTGTTGGTGCTTGGCACCTACATAAGAATGGCCACGTGGGGTCAGATCAGTGGTCCATCCCACCCAGTATCCTGTCTTCTGACAGTGGCTAATGCCAAATGTTTCAGAGGGAAGGAGCAGAACAGAGCAATCATCAACTGATGTATTCCCTGTCGCCCATTCCCAGTATCTCGCAGTCAGGGGCTTAGGGACACAGTGAGCATGAGGTTACAACCCTGACCACCTTGGCTAATCACCACTGCTGGACCTATCCTTAGCTCATTCCTTTTAGAGCCCAGTTATGCTTTTGGCCTTTTCAACATCCCCCGGCAATGAGTGCCACTGGCTGACTGTGGTTTGTTTGATGAAGTTCTTTCTCTTGAAACTGCTGCCCATTAATTACATCGGATGAGACCTGGTTCTTTTGTTATGTGAAGGATAAATGACACTTCCCCATTCTCTTTCTCCACACAGTCATGATTTGATAGACCTCTTTCATATCCCTCCTCTGATAGCCAGGCTCTGTGTCAGACGCATGCCCATTCGATCCAGTATTGAGTGAATAGCCTTGCTGCTATTCAGTTTGGACTTGACAATTCCTCCTCTCCTATCTTTAAGAAATGTAATCTTTGTCATGTAATATCTTTCCTCTTCTATCAAAGGGTAGTTGTGCAATTAGTAGTATCCATGTTACACGGGGGAGAAAGTACGAGGCAGGGTGGTTTAGTGACTCACCCAAGATCACACAGCAGCAGAGCCAGGATTAGAACCCAGCTCTTTTGACTCTCAGGTCCTCAGTTAGCCACATGATGTGCTCCTCTCCTGGTTTTCCATTTGTGGGTTCCTGGTAACTCTAGGGAGACTCTTAATTACTAATGTGAAATGGCTGACTCTGCGACAGCTCTGGGGTAGAAAGCCTCAAAATGTGGAGTGCGGCAGTGAGAAGCCAGATTCACAGTGTGTGCTGTGAGCCGTGTGTTCGCTGATCTGCTACGCAGTGGTTTCCTGTATCAAGCATCTGTTAAACAGAGCTCTGAATTGTTGTATGATGGGTGGAACTGGAAACAGCGATTCAGGGAAGCAAACAGAGGCAAGGCCACTAAAGGACAAACTCTAGAGCCTCCTCCTGTGACACTGGCCTCTCAGCGTGTTGAACAAAGATCACTTTCCTTCAGCTCTGCCTCTCTGTAGCAGCACATGCTACTGACAAGCACTAATAGCAAGGGATCCTGCTTTGTGGTCAGGGACTTGCAGAGTTCACCTGACTTCACCAAAAGGTCTGTACCCTCGAAGTACCACCAGACTGCTAGTTTTGTGAATATTGCTGCAACTTCTCTGCCTATCAGCTGATCCAGTGAGAGTGAGGCAGAGAGCCTGCCTTAGGCTGTTAGGCACCTCCATGATTGCTGTCCCATCGGAAGGTCTATTCACTCCTGAAATTGCTTTGTTGGACTAAGATCTCCCCACTCTAGCAATAACGTTGCCTTGTTTCTCGAGACTCGGTGTGTGGGCCTGCAACTCTGTTGAGTAGGTTCAGTTATAAGAAATTCCCTACAGAGCACGATGCAGGGCTGCGATCCAGCTCTCTGCTTTGAAGAAGGCAACCCCCATTGATTGTTTAAAGGGAAAATTACATGCGTGAGACAAGGAACGCTATGTCTAGTCGACAAGGGATCCGAGTTTTTACTGATATGTGTGTGATTTGTAACAATCTGGCCCTTGGCTTTGTACGTTCTGTTTGTGTTCGTCTGTGAAGCCCCAGTCGCAGCTGTAGCACATCCAAGGGGAAAAAGGAATCTGGGTTCGAAGAGCCACGAGGCAGCCCCTGTGAAGATCCCCTCTTACTTCAACTAGGGAAGAGTGGGTTTGATGCGAGCCCCACTAGACAGCGGTGTATCAGTAACTATACCACATTCCTAACCTCAGTATGCAAAATAAGGTATTGTTAGAAGGGTCATAATAATTTCCCATATACTCTGGCTCTGCTACAAGCAACGTGGACTCTGACAACATCATTTTAAAAAGATTTAGATCCGGAATCTAACTATAATCCAACCAATCATTACTGACATTTGAACGGGAACATGACAGGAATGAGGCAATATACGAAACCAAAAGAAATGAACTGCACAAATACCGGGATGATAAAAGTTGCTTCACTTCTTGTCCCTGTGGAACTGAACTGGGAATATGTTACAGCCAGAGTGGTCCTACAGGACTGCACAGAATAAGTTTAGGACATCTGGCTGGCACAAACCACCCTGCACAGCAGGGGAGGATTTTGTCCTGGTCCATCTCACTTTGAGAGCCCAGCTGTTACACAGCTGACAATTAATGATCTCCAGTAATCAACACTGCTGATGGTGAATGTGAAATCGGTGCCGGATTCACTGCCACTGTGCTAGACTGGGACCCTCGCAGGGCGAGAAGAACCTGCATAGATAAGACGTTTAGGAGGTTTTCCATTTTTCTGTCGATACCAGGCGATGTCATCAGTAACCCCCGCACTGGCCCTGCAACTGAGAGCAACGTTTCTGCCTCCACTGACAGGGAAAGTGGAAACTTAGTTGTCGCAATCTCTTCCCTGGTGTCTAGAAACAGAAAGAAAGTTTGTAGGTGCCACAACATTATTTCAATGTGCATTTCACGTGATGAACTGTGCTAGGAATGAAACATGCTAGGAATTGTGGCCCATGTCAGACAAACCACCACGGTTTTTAAAAGCTTCATATTGTTGTTCTTTCCCACCCTGCACTAAGAAAAACAACATCACTGAGGAAAGCAGTGTGTGTGAAATCATCGTGACTCTTCGGGGTGACGAGAAGCTCAGAGCCCTGCAGGGAAATGTAAAATGCAACCCAATTGATTGCTAATCCCTGCTTAAAGCAATGAGGAAATGGCAAAGAGGCCAAGCTATGTAAATTGTCTCCTAGTTTCAGGGTAGAGTTCGGATATGTTCCTTTTCTTAGATCTTCCCCTTCTATGGGTGTCTATTTTACGAATCGCATAGTCATCCACGGCCCAGAAAAACTGCAACACGATCCTGAGAAAGGATCTAATCAGCTGGCTCTTTTCTACAGACAGCCATGTTCATTCTTTAGTGTGTACGCGGTTTTAAAGACACTGCACAAGACAAAACATTCAGCTTCCCACAGCAGCTCCAGGATTGTAGAATCATCGGAGTGAAAGGTAGAAAATTCCAGGAGGAATTTTACCTTTCTCTGTGCTTTTGCATGGTCTCTCTTGCTCTGTCCTGTCCAATTTTGAATATTGGTAGTGACGGATATGGTTTAGCTCAAGGGCAGTAAACTCTACAGAATATCTCCATTAATGGATTGAAGGACATTGGTGGTGTTGTTATGGCTTCACATGTAAGAAGCCAAAATTAAGAAAGGTTTCATTTCATTTAATGATCCCTTGCACTATGTACTTGAATTTCAAAATGCTTTCTAAACATTAACAAATCAAGCCTTCTAACACTGCACCATGAGTGGACAGGACAGTACAAGAAGCAAATTCCTGGGCTGCAAGGCTGGGACTAGAGAAGTGGCATGTGTTGCCCTGTGGTGTAGTTTCTGTGTGGCTGTAGGAGATTCAATCGATTCAGCTGGTTGTGACTTTTCATGTGGGTGACTGTGGGTGAACAGATCCTGGAGGGTCTGAAAGGCCGCCCTGAACTGGAGAATTAAGGAGCATAGCCATTCAAACTGTCCAGATTGTACCTTGTTGTATGCCTCTCACTTCTGTGGGATTTTTAATTCAGCTTCTCTGCCTTTTTAAATCAGCTTCCCTGCAGCTCTTTCTGTGATGCCCACTGTATGGGCCTGCCAGGATGCATTCTCAACTAAATGTTGATTCTGTTCTTTAGGAAAGAGCAGGTCTTCCATTCTCTCACCAATTTCTTATTTTTACTTTCAGTTGTATCAAATATGCGGCACTTTTATATGGAACTCAGAAAAGAACAGATGTTCTAGCTGCCTTCTCTGAATAGCTGGACTCTAGTCCACCCAGTAGTGATGAGACAAAGAGAAAGCATCAAAGGCTGCCACAATTATTGACAGTGAAGAAGGAGCAGACATGTGAATGTTCTATACATGAAGCAGATATTTTAATGAGCAAAAATGACTGAACTGAGGCTGGATCAGATAGCAACTTTTACTCTGAGCACAGTTTTTATTTTTGGTTTTATTAGATGATTGCATTTTTACAGTGTGGCTGCTTTGCAAGGCTGAGATATAGCTCTCCATCCATTCCAACAGCTCAGGTGAGAGCTGCTTGGACTGTAACCTGCTGTCAATAGGAAGCTGGATGCAATCCATACGAGCAAATACATGTTAGTGATTGGGGGGCAATGGCTGAGTAAACGGTGCTGAACCCAAACTATGAGCACGTGACAGGACCAGAATTTCTGAAGTGTGGAGGGAGGAGACCGAACTCTGACACACTCAGCCATGCCATTGCACAGGAGCAGAGGCAACGACACGAGAAAGCTGCACAGGAAGCAGCTACAATATTGAGTCCGAGTCTGAAATTAAACAGGGAGGTTTTTGTGCTGGTCTGTATCACTGTGTGAGAGGGTAGCTGTTATACTGCTGGCAGTAATAATCGCCTGCATCGTCCGCTTGAAAACTGCTGATGGTAAAAGTGAAATCCGTGCCAGACCCACTGCCGCTGAACCGGTCAGGGATCCCGGAGGGGCGGGTGGACGCGCTGTAGATAAGGAGCTTAGGAGCTTGTCCTGATTTCTGGTTGTACCAGGCTATGTTGGTGCTGATGCCTGTACTGGCTTTGCAGTTGATGGCGACTCTGTCTCCAGGAGACACGGCCAGGGATTCTGGAGTCTGGGTCATCACAATGTCCCCGCAGGCATCTGTATGTGAAATCAAAGCATAAATCCATGTGTGTTAGTAGTATTGTCTGCTGGTGTCAAGATTTAAAAGCTATAGGATTGTTATCAACCCAGATTGTATTTGATATGAAACCATTTCAATTCTGTACTTTCTAGAGATAAAGGCCGTGGAAGCATGTAAACAAGAATTGGTGTTTATTTGACAAATCATTCCTCGTTTTTGTTCTGATGATACTTTATAGCTTATACATTTTTATTGTATATATTTTTTCTACAATTCTCATTTAATGCACTTACCCTTCGTAAAGAAAACTAGCACCAAGATGAGTAGAGTGTGTGACCTCATCCTGAGAGCCTCCGGACTGGCAGCAGCTTCTCAATGGACCACAACCTGTGACATGGAGCCGTTATAACTCCCCTGAGCCACAGAGAAATGCCATTCATGCATGAATATGCAAAATAAACAGAGCTATTCAAACATCTCCTCTGTGCGTCCCAGGTGCTGGATGTGGGTGCTCACTGATGACTGTGGTATGATATTTACCACGAGGGCAGTTTCTGATGTACTTACCCTGAATAGGGCCTTATTCTTCAAACAGTCCTGTTGAAATCATTCGGACTTTTCGAAAAGTGATACTCAATGTGAGACAGAATCTGGCCCTGATTAAGGACTCCATAGCAGATGTGGAGAGACTTCTGACTGAATATAAAAAGAAACCTGCTTGAAAAGTGTTTAAGGAAAGTGACAATTAGAGTTGAGAAGTCAGTTTGAATAAATGAGTCTCATTTTCTCCTCCCAGAACCATCTGCCTGGAGCGCTGTGCACTCCGTGGTGAGGCTGACCTGAGTTGTGAGCCAGATCCCAAGATTCTGTGGCACTTTAGTGAAAACTCTGAGGCTGGTGAAATAAAAGAGATTTTTAGTGTGTTAAAAATAAATATGAGGTCAGGACGATAGCCCCTGGAATAGTTCCCTGTGGGCAGGAACTTGGCTATAAAATTCTATATAAATAACAGACGAATGGGCCAAATCATTAGTTTTGGAGAATGGGAGTTTGCCTGAAAAAAAACCCAGACTAAAGACTAGAGCTGGGTGAATAATGTGAACTGTGGATCATGTCTAAAACCAGCGAATTGGGCTGGCTGTAATTTTTGCGTTCATCTCATCTGTTGTGTGTGAGACTCCAGAGGGGTGCTGGGTGTTCATGGCAATATTTGCAAATCCTGAACGTTTTATACATTTTTAGCATGAAAATTGGCCCTTGGAAACACCTTATTCCTCATCTTTTGATCATTACTTGTCATTCACTAACCTTCTGTTTGAAGGATACAGCCGTCCGTTCAGAGAGCAGAGAAAATATCCTCTGACTCACATGACCACTCACCTCGAAGAGCAATTAGTGCAGGGTACAAGCTTGTACATTACCCATAGGCTAAAACCTGTTTGCAGAAGTCATTTGGAAAAGACTCAAGAACAACAAATAATTTGCAAAAACCAGCACAGGAACAAACAAAAAAGAGTGAAATCACCCTGAGCAGGAGGCCATCCCAAGGCCTGGGAACGACTGCAGCTTGATTTAAGCCCTTCTTTCTGGGACATTTTGTCTTTGAAATCAGCTAAGGTCACATTGGACTCTTCTTGTTCAGTTTTGAGCATGTTCTTCCACAGTCTGCCTGCCTGGGTCACCAAGGGAGCAGTGGATTTTAACACATGGAACAACTGCTGAGTGCAGAATCATTTCATTTTCACTGGCTGTCATTCAAGCCCTGCAAACATTTAACTCTTTCCCCCCTTTTTTCTCCCACAAAAATGACAGTGAATCTCTCGTTGTTCCCATTGTTTTATCTTTCTGGAAAACCTGGCATAGAAGGAAATATATTTTCCTTCTTTCTAGTTTAAATGTGTGATTTGCTACATGCCCTCGTCATCATGGTGACTAAAGTGCATTTATTAACTTTAGAATCATATGGCTAGGAGGCAGTTCTGGAATTAATCTGTCAATAGCTATGAAATGTCACCGTGACGCTTTGGTAACTGATGTAGGTTCAATTAATTTTAAATATTTTTGAAAAGCCTTCCCTACAGAATTGAATCCAAAGGAATCATTGAAATCAATGGAGAGACTAAGTCCGGCTCTGAGTTTGTTTAAGAAGAACAAAGTCACCTGGGCTTAAGAAATGTTGGGAAGAAGATCGTTCATGCGGTTTGTGATATAACAGAAGTTTGTCTCTGACACATGGGGCCTCCCAGAAGGAGACTAAAGAAAAGGAAACTCGGTGGGATTCTTAACCCCCTGAGGGGATGGAGAACAAAAAAATGGAGAGTGGGGAATATTCCACCTACAACACATTTGGTACTCTTGAGAGAGGATACAAACCATGTTAATGTTCGTCCACATGCAGCCATACAGGTCCACGTTCAGATACCATCTGCTGCCCTAAATAGAGCAGGGATGGGTCTGGTAAATACGTGGAAGGGAGACTGCTGAGAAAAATGGAGTTGTGATGGGAAGCGGTGTTGATGGTTTAGTAGGAGGCCCTGCTCCATCTGACCCTGTGCTGAATCCATTATTCCTCGGGCAGCTGCACTGTAGGAAGCAGTGTTTTGGATGAGATCGAAGACTCGAGCCAGGACTGGTTGGGATCTTCAGACACCCCATATCAAGTTTTGCAACCATAAGGCTGAATATTAGCATGCACATCATGGAAGAATAAACATGTGATATACTCCCTGTAGTTCTAATGGGATACAATCATCTTGGCATCCAGCTGCGGAGTGTTACTCCTTCTGCCCCAATGGAGCTGAGTGTCAACGGAGAGTGAGCGGATCCCTGTATTTGTTTCTTTGATGGCTTGGGGATTTTTGGTGTCAGGTGTATTTTGACTTACTTCCTGTTTTTCATTTGCATGAAATCATAAAATTCACACCTTGGTCACAGCTGTGACACACAATAAGCACAGAGCACACTCTGTCCACAGGGAGGTTTTTGTGAAGGTCTGTATCACTGTGACAGGGTAACTGAGGCGCTGGTGGCAGAAATAATCTCCAGCATCTTCAGCTTCAAGGCTGCTGATTGTGAGAGTGAAATCAGTGCCCGACCCACAGCCGCTGAACTGGGCTGGAGTTCCGGAGTATCGAGTGGTAGAGTCATAGATCAGCATTTTAGGGGCGTCTCCTGATTTCTGTTGGTACCAGCCCAAGTAGTTGTTAATGCTGGAACTGGCTTTGCAGTGGATGGTGACTTTCTCTCCAGCAGACACTGAGAGGGATTCCGCAGTCTGCGTCAAAACAATTTGGCCACAGGAGTCTAGGTATAAATAGAAAATTCATGCAATCATGTCAAATTATTAAAAGTAATTAAAGCTGGATATCGAAATATACTTTTTGATTAAGAATTGATTTAAGACTATTTTGAAAATAAGTAATGCAGTATTATTTTCAGCTTGGCTTGCCCTTTATTGCCTATGAAGTCTGTTCCCTGTTGATATTATGCTCACCCTGAACCCATAGCACTAGTATCCAGAGAAGCTGGACTTGGGAGAGCATCTTGGCAGGTCTCAGAGCAGAATGCTAAACAGCTCACCATGCAGTGCAAATGGGGCCAGTTATGAACGCTCAGCAACACAGAAAGGGAAAGTCATTCCTGAGTGAATATGCAAATAATCTGTTCATATAAGTGTCAAGAGAATTTACCATTATTCGTGGATGGTGTTGACCTCTGTAGCCTGCTGATAATGATGTATGAGGTAAAGCTGCAACACTGATGGTTTTATAAATGGAAATACAGAAGGTGCTTCATGGCGAGGCACTGGAAATGTTGTATGTGACCTTGTTTTTTAGTGGTTAAAATCTTCCACCTGTTTTAACAGCGGTTTTCAGAGCGCTTTATCTCAATTTACTTTTCAGTTACTCTCCTTGCCATGAAAATATTCCTGGATTGTCCCCAGTGTCCCTGTTCAAAGAGAGAGCTGGGCTAATGTCCTTTTCAGATTCTTTGGCATAAGGCCCTTCCTTTGGGAAAGATTGTTGCTGATGTTTCCATGGGTATGCAAGGATCAGGTGTGCTAGGAGCCCACCCATGCAGAGGCTAGGATCACCCATGCAAACCAAAGGATGTTTACAACTAGCATCGCTAACACCTCAGAAGTGACTGTGAGCCATGATCTCCACCCCCTGCGTCAGCCACAGAGATGGACAGCTGTGGAAGGGAGGGTGTATGCAGCGCCCCCTCCAGGAGACAAGCAGCAGCTGCATTTCATCCTCCTCTTACCCACCCCCCCACAAGGGCTCAGAGAAGCATTCAGTAATTCGATGTGGAGCTTGGTCTGCTTGGCCATGCAAACTGGTCTGTGTGAGCCCTTGATTTGGAGAAAGTGTCTTTGTCCCCCTCCACTGACTGGTCTGTGCAAGAGATTTGTGTTCCTGTGCCCCACTATGTCGTAAAAAAAGGTATAAAGGTGCTGAACTCCCGTTGATTTCAGTGGGAGTTAAGTTTGTAAATACATTGGATCAGGGTCTAAGTCATCCTCGGAAAATGAGGCTAAGGAGCCGAAGTCAGTTTGATGTTGGAAAACTGAGAGGAACCACATTTAAACATCCATAAAAAAACTGGGCCCTGGTGTTCTGGTAAAGTCCCAACTGAGAACAGTAACAACCTTCGGCTTCCTTAGCTCCCCCACGCTCTCACCTGGATGAAGATCCTCTTTCTGTTTTGAACGGTTGCTTTGCTGACTTTGAACTATTGCTTTGAACTGATGCTGACCTAGGGAGGGTGCACTATTGTCTGTAGAGGTCAGTTATTGACTATGGGAAGAATGTCCTGGCCAGTAACCTCTCGGCCATGCTCTCATTTACTATTTATTGTTATTGTATTTATGGTTTAATTACAGAGAGTGGCATTCAACAGCCTCACTCAGGATCAGGTTCTCGTTGTGCTCGGTGCTGTACGACCAGAGGGGAAAATACAGTCCCTGCCTTGAGGAGTTTACACACTTAGGACTTGATCCTGCCAACCCCTGCAGATATGGTAACTTTTGATGTGAGCAGTTCCATGGATGTCAGTGGGAGAAGTCCTGTGAATGACGTGATGTGTGTGGGTAAGACTTTGCAGGTCTAGATCTAATTAATGCAACAGAGGAATATTTGGAAAATACAATAGGAGAGTAGTCGTGGAGAGAAGCAAAAGATGAGTGAAAAGATGATGCAGTTACACAGACTAACAGGCATGGCAAACTCTGTGTAGGTGAGGGAGGCTTTTGCACTGGCCTGTATCACTGGGAGAGGCCAGTCATTGTACAGCCCCACAGTGATAGTCGTCAGCATCATCGTTGCGAACACTGCTGACAGTGGGAGTGTAATCAGTGTACCCATAGCCAGCACCACTGCCACTGAGCTGAGCTGGGACGGGGGTGGCGAACGTGACAGCATAATGGATGAGATGCTTAGGAGCTAGTCCAAGTTACTTTTGGTATCAAGCTAAATTCTTGCCAGCGCTCACACTGGCTTTGGAGTCGATCATGGCCGTGTCTCTCGGCAGCACTGATGGGGATGCTGCAGTCTGAGAGAGCATTTCTGCCCCCTGGAATCTAAATATAAAAAAGATAGGCAGAGATAGGACTGGGGTCAGTCGGAGGTTGGCATCACAATTATTCAAAGCTTTGTCCTGAAACACCGTTTAAACGTCAGTTGAAGAGTAGGAATGAATTTAAAACACAATACATTTAATACATCAGTGCAATGAGTCTGACGTTTGTATTATTTTTGCCTTGTAGCCAGAAATCAAAGAGCATCCAGGGAAGAAGAGTCTGTGAGACCATTTTGCTTGTCTATAAATGGAAATGCTTGTCAATGAGCACAATTCCCTGTCCATGGACTTGAACACATTTATAAATGCTCAGAAAAGGAAAATCACTCTTGTGTGAATACGCAAAAGCATCAAATCCTGGAGGTCAAGAGGACTATAGTCCCGGGAGAACTGTTCTGAAATATTGAGATGGCCTGTCGGATGCTGCCCTCGTGCCCAACCACCTACTTACGTATGTTCATAGTCACTCACTAGGCTGGTGTTGAAGTGCCCAGAATGAGGCTCACATGGCGTAAAGTGGGTCCAGTGGCTGATTTATGATTTAATGAGGATACTCTATCGCTGGTTAGCAGAGCAGGCTGCAGACGTCCTTTCATTTCCACCTCTCCGTACGTTTAAACACAAGCCCATCTATGTCGATTTAGTGATTTAGGGTCAAGTCTTCAGCCTGTTACTCACAAGGCGAGCAGTTATTCTCATAGCTAGTCCCATGCATTTCCCTGGGACTGCTCATCTGAGTGCTCAGCTGTGGGATAAGGGGCTCCCCGTCTGGGCTTGAAGGTGTTTGTTAATACTGTGCTGAGGGAAGCAGTCACCCGTTCCTTCGCCTTCCTCTTTAATCGGGAGGCACCCGTGAATTCTCTGGCCTGAAATCTCCAGCTCTGCAATGTTATGTCACGATATTGCCACCTACTGGCCAATGGCAGAGTTATCCACAGAATTTAGTGCGCGAGAACCCAGCTCAAGCAGATGTTGGAGCGCTCTCCAGGGAGCCTGGTGTGACAAGGCCTACTGCTTCTTTGTCTTCTCACAGCTGTGTCCCATCCTAGTCCCCCGGTCACATGTAACAGCTTGGGATTGATTCTGTGCAGCCAGTTTTCAAACATGAGCCCTTTCAAACTATGGCAGAATGGCCAGGCCTGGCGATATTTACACCCCGGGCTGAGTTCAGGCTTGGACTGCATTAGTATCCCGTGTTGTCACTGTCCCCATTACACCCGGAGAGCCATAAAGTGTACAGATAGTACAGGGGCCCTTATTAAGGGAGGGAGAGCTTGTTTTTAAGGTGCTGGGTCAGTTCCCATTTCTGCCATAGTCTCTGTGTATGACCTGGGTCAAGTCACTTAATTTCTCTGACGAAGTGGATTGCAGTCCACGAAAGCTTATGCCCTCAGAAATATGTTATTCTTAAAGGTGCTACAGGACTCTCGTTTTTAATCTCTGTGTCTCAGTTCCCCATTTGTTACATGGGGAATCCCGGCCAACCAGTTTTCATGTTTTTAAGAGTCAAAGCAATCCTACAGACATTCCCTGGTGCTTTTAGATCAGGTCCCCCAGCAGTGCAACTTCATTGTGCAGGATAGTTATGGAAGCAGCACTTTGGGGGACCTTTCGAGTACATCTGCTAACCCTGCTATGCAGCCATGAAATCCTTCAAGAGCAGAGACAGTGGGGCTCAGAGCCTGGGCACTCTCTGCCTCTGTCATATAGCGCCCGTCTCACTAACGGCCGCCTAAACCAAGAAGTCAGTTACAAATCGAGGGCAGATTTACCAGGACATTTTGGCCGCCTTAGTGATGCAAACTGGCTCGTGTGCTCTGCCAGTTTTGGAGTGCAACTAAATCTGCCCTCTGAAATCAGTACTGGAGAGCTTTCTAAATAATATGCGATTGCTCAGACGGAAGATCTGGGCTTGATGCAGAACATATTGGGTAGATTCTATATATGCAGGCGATCAGACTAGATCTTAAAAATCTAGTAATTTAAATAACATCAAATGAAGAGATGAGGTAGATGTTATATATCTGCATATCATTAGTAATGTTGTACATTGGCATTGGAGCTCATGTATGAAGTTTTGAGAGAGTGAGTTTGTGAAGTTTGTTTTGGTGCCTTAACAGTACTTTTTAATTTTCTTTCTTTCTTTAGTTTAGATGTTTTTAAAGTGTAATTCATTTTGAATTTCATTGCTTTTACAATGCTTGTTTTGGTTTGCAATGTTGTTACTCTTAGGTGATTGGGAAATACTGACAATCTTAACCGTATCTTAATGTAGATTTTGTCTGGGAATTTCTGTAAATTTTAATGAATATAAAACTAATAAGATGGTCTTAAGGCTGAGAGTACATATTAGTAATTTAGGATAAAATCCATTGCAGGGACATTGTCATAAGCCAAACACCCAACATCATAAACCCAGAAAATTCACAGAGAAGGTTAGGCTTTTTGAAAGGATGGAACTATTTCACCAGTGATCCTCGGCTCTCACTGTAATAAACTTCACTGCATAGCTAAGCTCTCAGGATAGCAATGCAGTGCTAGAGTTTTAGGTTATGTAAGTGGGTGAGAGGAGCTTTTTCTTTTAGCTGAACATTGGAAAATGTGACCATTGTGCTAGTCGTGTGTGCCGGTGTCTACTATTCTTCATGCTTCATAAAGCAGGGAGGTGTTTGTAATTGGTCTGTATCACTGTGAGAGGGAAGTTAGCGTATTGCTGACAATTATAATCTCCAGCTTCAAACCTGCTGATTGTGAATGTGTAGTAAGTGCCCAGTGAACCGGTCTGGGACTCCCGTGGGACGGCTGCTGGTGTAATAGATGAGAAACTTGGCAGCCTGTCTGGATTTCTGTTGGTACCAAGTGAAGTATTTGTTAATTCTTGCACTGGCTGGCTTTGCATTTGATAGTGACTGTCTCACCACAGACACTGAGAGAGATTGTGGAGACTGAGTCTGGAGAGAGAAAATAAAAATTGGCAGGGTTTGGTAAATGGGACAATGACATTAACAGTAGTCAAAGCTTTAAATTGAAACACTAGTAAACTGAATAGTGGAAGTGAATTAGAAAATACTCCAGGAACAAGAATTTAAATAAACAAACCACTGCCATTTTTGGTGGTTTGTCTCATTCCTTATTAACTCTTTGAATACCTGTCTGTTTGTTACTATGAATCCAGAAAAGCAGCAGGCAGAGAAGGGGAAGCTCTGAGATTGTCTTGCTTCTGTGAGGTTGGAAATGCTTGTCACTGAACCAGGTAGTGGAAATGGAATCATTTATGCGTTCAGTATCTCAGCGAGGGACCATCAGCCATGTGTGAACGGGCAAAAAGAACCAAATTATGTCAGTGAGCACATGTTAATAGCAGGGAGGAGCTTTGAACTATCTGGTCCGATGGTTTTATGCTGTCATTGGATATAATAACTATACTATAAATGCATGGTTCAGGTGGTAAAGCGGCCAGAGTTAGCTTTACAAGCACATGGAGTAAAAGCAACTGTTTGATTAATGATGAGTAACGAAATGAGCTGCATGTCGAAACACAAGTAAGAAGAGGTAAAAATCATTCAGTCGTTTGCTTCTCTCCAGCAGCACCAGTGAATGAATGCATCTTGCTCCTCCAGAATGATGGCTGTTCTTGAAGGCTTGAAGGTTGCACACAGGCAGGATGAAAATGATGTATGGGAAGAGCACACCCAAGGTCAGTGTACGCTCTGACTTTGGGTGCAGGCACACTGTTGCCCAGGGTTTTCAGAACCCGAACAGTGGTAACTGTACTCTTTAACTCCAGGCCATTTCAGGAATAAATCAGTGGGAACACAGCACTTTCAGTTGATTAAGATTAAGCAAGTGTGCTCTTATCTAAAATTACTATTTCTTAGATTTAAGCACACACACACATTAGCAATAGGTTTAGGACATTCCAGATTACAGTTACCAAAAGTGTGAGATGGTCTCGAATTACCACCAGGCAGGGTTCCAGTGGACCTCTTTCTGTCCAGCTGATGGGTGTCAGCTCCTTGCCCAAAGAAAAGCTACCTCAGATGGCTCTGAGGTATTTACCTTTACCTAACCATTTATAGCTAACTTTTACAAAACACAGAGCTCATGTTGACCCTTACTGGGCCATCATTTCTCCTAACAATCCTGGCCATAAAAGTCTTCTGTATCAGAACTGCCTAAATCAAGGTTCCCATCCACTTGTTTCCTTTCAGTCTCAAATTGATGACTCTTTTCCCCCCTCCCATTCTGATTAACAGAAACTGCCATTCTGGAAGAGGTGCCTGCCCATTGGGGCCCACCCCTTCTCTAGTGCCTCCACGCCCTGCCTCTGTCCAACCCAAACCCTGTTGAAAACCCTGCATGTGCCTATTAGCTGCTTGTATCTCAAGGTTCGGCTGCATTTGTGGATTTGCTCCCACACAGGCCTTTGAGAATCTGCACCAGGAAATCTTACCCTGCACTGTAAACAGGCACCTGATCTTAACACAGCCATTTACACATCCATAAATTAGTACAATTTTCCTAGGTTAATAATGATTGCAATGCATTTTATTGAGGATCTGTTCCAATGAGAGGAGACACCAAGGCCAATTTAGATATGTATTTACAATAGTAGAGCAGTTTGAAATTATTCTGCTGGGACAGCTTTCCTTCCAAAAATGTGGATTTGACCAAATCTAAACCTTCTCTGGGTACGCATCAATTACGTTGAAATTTTGATGGGAAAATGATCAGCGTGACTCATTTTGATCAGAACATTTGCTTTCAATGTGGTTGAAGTGTTTTGTTTTCATTATTATTTTGACATATTATATGTTATGTTTATAACATAAAGGTCGAGTAGATGACATTTTGAACATTTCAACCTTATCAAAAAGAAACATCACTTTAATTCAAAATTTTCATGCTGATTCTCAGTAAATTCCCCTCAACTTCCCCCTAATTTGGAATTTCTCACAATATGAGAATTCCTGTTTTTGATCAGTATTGTGTACAAGAATTAAGTCCGTTTGCTATAAAAAGGAAACATTCTAGATTGAAAGATAATAAGTGTACCAGTTGTTTGCAATGATTTGTATTGAAACATCATAAAGTGTGTCTGGTGCACAGGGATTTAAGATTAGGAATAGAGCAGAGAAAACTATAGTGAACGTCAGGTCTCTGTATTTTCTGGTATCTACGTGATTATCCAAACACTTTCACTCTTTCACTGTTCTCCTTTTTGTTGTGTGTTCATAGATGGAAAACATGACCCTGTTCTTTCACGTTGGACAGAACATGTAAAAGTCAGACCACTGTATCTGCAGAAAGCAGTAACTGCATTGTGTGCTGCAGAGAGGTTTTTGTATTGGTCTGTATCACTGTGAGAGGCAATTTATAGCCTTGTTGACAATAATAATTGCCAGCATCTTCACTTTGTACGCTGCTGATTGTCAATGTGAAATCAGTGCCCGATCCACTGCCGCTGAACCGGCCTGGGACCCCCGACAGAAGGATGCTAGTGTAGTAGATAAGAAGTTTGGGAGCCTGTCCAGGTTTCTGTTGGTGCCAGTGTAGGTTATTGCCAACGCTTGCACTGGCTTTGCAGTTGATGGAGACTCTCTCTCCCACAAACACGGAGAGAGATTCCGGAGACTGGGTCATCACGGTTTGCCCAGAGGAGTCTGGATGAGGAGAGGAGATAGGTAGGGAATGGACAGTGACACAATACTGGGTATGGCAATAGTCAGACTCTGAAACACAGATGGAATATTCCAATACAAATTTATACTAAAATACAACACTGGAGTATTAATTAAATAAGTCTGAATGGCAGTATTTCCTATTTTCTGTCACACGGAGGTTTGACATTTTGGTATTTTGTAGTTATTAATTTCTTACCCTGGATCCACAGAACCAGCAGCCAGAGAAGGGGCATGTGTGAGATCATCTTGCCTGACAGAAGCAGGAAAAGCTTATTCACAAGTGGGCAGTGAAGAATTAAATGTTTATATGTGCTCAGCTGCTCAGTGAGGACACCTCATCCCTATGGAAATCGTATGTAAATGATTAGAACTTTTAGTTTCAGCCCAGAGTTGTGAAATGTTCATTTTTGGCTTATTTCCTGCTGTTCTTCTATTGTAGATGGTGTGCATTTCCTAGACTCAGATTTAAAAAATGTATTAAAGATAATGTTTTAAAAAAAAATGGAATAGATCCTGGACATCCAGTAATAATGTACAGATTATCAGCGGGTAAAGAGTTTGGTTGGGAATCAGTGAGTATCCTGGATGCAGGGGTTAATAGTTTTGACGGTTAACAGTACACGTGATCAGTAATTCGGGAAATCACTTATTGCAGGGGTTACATAGGGGAGTAGGTATGTCCATGATAGTGGATTGTCTCTCATTGAGTCAGTTATGAGCTGTAGATAGTTCTTTAATCTATAAATTCCTCGCAGTGGGTCTCCGGTTTACTCATCCTGGTACTGTCTGTGCCTGGTGATAGGCTCAATGTAAATGTCTCTCGACCCCCGGATGGTGTCAGACACCATGACGTGCCGCATCAGCTGGCATAGACATATGCATTTTTGCAGATCTTAAATACATTTGCGCAGATCTGACATGTCTCCCCTAAATATTCCGTCAGGGAAATGTGTTATAAATAGAATTTATTCAAACAGACTTAGCATATTGGATTTAAGCTCCACACAGGAAATGATTGAATGATTTTAGCTCTGGAGTGTGCCAGCAATATCTGGGCACGAGCCTTTATTTCAGCCGTCTTCATTTGAACACACTGCATGTCACTGATTTTATGTCCTTGGAAGGCACCTTGTCCTTCTTAGACAAAGCAATGGTCCCAAATGGATGGCCTCCCCTTCAGAGTGTTCCCCACAAGCCACTCCCAAGATGTGTCTATTAGCCTGAGAACTCTAGTTAGGGAAGAACTAAAGAACCCTGGCTCTCATCTACAGGTGTGCACATGAAGAGGAGCTGTAGGTGCTTAGCACCTGCATAAGAGCAGAAATACAGGGTCCATCAAGCCCAGTATGTTGTCCTCCGACAGTGGCTAGGGCCAGATGCTTCAGAGAGTATAAACAAAACAGAGCAATTATCAAGTGATCCATCCCCTGTCATCCAGTCTCAGAATCCGGCAATCAGAGGTTTAGGGACACCCTGTGCATGGGGTGGCATTCCTCACCATCTTGCTTTAGTAAAGCTTTTGATATGGTCTCTCACAGTATTCTTATTAAGTTAAAGTAGTATGGGTTGGATAAATGGGCTATAAAGTGGATAGAGTACTGGCTAGAACATTTGGTTTAACGAGTAGTGATCAATGGCTCCATGTCTAGCTGGCAGGCAGTCACAAGTGGAATGCCCCAGGGGTCGGTTCTGGAGTTGGTTTTGTTCAACATCTTCATTAAAGATCTGGAGGATGGGGTAGATTGCAACCTCAGCAAGTTTGCAGATGACACTAAGCTAGGGGGAGTGGTAGATACCCTGAAAGGGAGGGATACAGGAAGGACCTAAACCAATTGGAGGATTGGGCCAAAAGAAATCTGATGAGGTTCAACAAGGACAGGTGTAGAGTCCTGCACTTAGGACAGAAGAATCCCATGCACAACTACAGACTGGGAACTGATGAGTTACGCAGAAAAGGATCTGGGGGTTACAGTGGATAAGAAGTTGGATATGAGTCAGCAGTATGTCCTGGTTGCCAAGAAGGCTAACAGCATATTGGGCTGGATTAGTAAGAGCATTGCCAGCAGATCATGGGAAGTGATTATTCCCCTCTATTCAGCATTGGTGAGGCCACATTTGGAGTATCGTGTCCAGTTTTGGGCCCCCCACTACCAAAAGGATGTGGACAAGTTGGAGAGAGTCCAGTGGAGGGCAACAAAAATGATAAGGGGGCTGGAGCACAAAACTTATGAGGAAAGGCTGAAGGAACTAGGCCTGTTTAGTCTGCAGAAGAGAAGAATGAGGGGGGATTTGATAGCAGCCTTTAACTACCTGAAAAGGAGGTAGGAGGGAGGATGGAGCTAGGCAGTTTTCAGTGGTGGCAGATGACAGAACAAGGAGCAACGGTCTCAAGTTGCAGTGGAGGTGATCTAGATTGGACATTAGGAAAAAGTTTTTCACTAGGAGGGTGGTGAAGCATTGGAATGGGTTACCTAGGGAGGTGGTGGCATCTCCATCTTTAGAGGTTTTTAAGCTGCGGCTTGACAAAATCATGGCTGGGATTGTTTAGCTGAGGATAGTCCTGCTTTGAGCAGGGGGTTGGACTAGATACCTCCTGAGGTCCCTTCCAACTCTAATATTCTGTGATTCTAATAGCCATTGCTGGATCTATCCTACATGATCTTATCTAATTCTTTTTTGAATCTAGTTATAATTTTGGTCTTCACAGCTTCCCTGGTAATGAGTTCCCTAGGCGGTCTATGTGTTGTGTGATGAAATACTTCCTTTTGTTTGTTTTAAACCTGCTGATTGTTAATTTCATTGGGTGAGCCCTGCTTTCAGTGTTATGTGAAGGGATTGATAACATTTCCCTTTTCTCTTTCTCCACAGGAGTCATGATTTGATAGACCTCTGTTATATCCCTCCTCTGAGAATCAGGCTCTATGTCAGACGCATGCACATTTGATCCAGTACTGGATGAATAGCCGTGGAACTATTCAGTTTGGACTTGACAATTCCTCCACTCCTATCTTCACTCCCCCCTACCTTTAAGGAATCTAATCGTTGTCCCTTAACATCTTTCCTCTTCGATCAAAGGGTTGCTGTAGAATTAGCAATATCCATATACACAGGTGAGAAAGCGTGAGGCACAGAGCTTTAGTGACCCACTCAAGATCACCCAGTAGTAGAGCCAAGATTAAAACCCAGTTCTTTTGACTCTGAGTTCCTCAGTTAGCTACATGATATGCTCCTCGCCTGGGCTTCCATCTGTGGGCTCTGGGAACTTTAGGGAGACTCTTAATTATTAATGTGAAATGGCTGACTCTGAAACAGCACATAGGTAGAGACCCACACAATATCTTGTGGCCATCCAACATGGCCGGGCTGTCTGTGGCACAAGGATGATGAGACAATAGTAATCTGCTGCATCATTGGCTTCAACGCTGCTGATTGCGAGAGTGTAAACGGTGCCAGACCCACTGCCACTGAACCAGGCCGGGACCCCAGAGGCCAGAGAGGAGCCGAAATAGATCAGAAGCTTAGGCGCTTGTCCGGATTTCTGTTGGTACCACGGTACGTAGTAGCTGCTCAGGCTGGTGCATCTGGTAGTGACTTTTTCTCCTGGAGACAGAGAGGGATTCTGGGGACTGAGGCATAGTGACCTGCCCAGAGGAGCCTGGATTAACTGTGAAATACCAATAAATACAGAGAAAAGGCCATTGATAGGGAGAAATATTTGTACTATTATTATTCACATTTATGCTTTAGACAATGGTATAAAATGCATCATATGATACAACATGTTCACAGTCATCAAAGCTCTGCCATAACTCTGATGAAATTACTTATTTAATGGCCAATCTCACTACAATGTTTCAAATTTTTGAAATATCAGTGGATCTTTGTGCTTTTAACCCAGCGCCCTCCAGTTCTGATTCTTATCTGGGATCCACAGCGCCAGTAAGCAGAGGAGCTGAGCCTGGGGGAACATCTTGGTACGTCTGACCTGACAGGTGTTGCTCAATAAACCGTGGAAAGTGGAACAAAATCTTTTATAGCCCCTCAGAGCCCCAGGGCAGCGTCACTGGGGAGTTCAGATGCAAAGCAGCCCACGCGTGTGGGAATCTGGCCTGTCTGCTCTGACTAGCCAGAGAGCTGGTATCTGTGCATCATCGCAGTGTGTGATGGTCCCTCTCCCTGTAGGGAGAAAGTGGATGGTCTGGTGGCCCAGGCACAAGAGGCCTGGGGTCTAGTCCTGCCTCTTCCACAGCCTTAGCTAGATAGAGCTGTGCTGCGGCTGGAGCATGCTTCCCAACTTGGGTATACAGCCAAATTAGCAGGAGGGCTGGGCGTAGCATGGTGATGGCTAGCCGCTGAAGTATGTAGCCAGGCTATGTCTGGCTCCACTGCTAGTTTTAGCACACTCAAGCAGAGTTAGCATGTGTCTGTCTACCCAAGCTGGGAAGCACAATCTCAGGTACAATGGAGACATACCCAGAATGTGACCTTTAGTTAGTCATTAGGGTAGGGGCCTGATTCTGTAAAGTACTGCGCGCTCTCTGCTCCAGTTGAAATCAATGGGCTAATCTACGTGAACGAGAGGAACCGGATCTGACCGTATCCATGTAACGCTGCTGCCATTGGCGTCAAAGGCAAATTTCCCATTGATTCCAATAACAGTGTAATAGTGTCCTAAATTTCTCTCTGCCTCATCTTCCCCATTTGTAAGATGTGGAAGGTGATACCCACCGGCCATGTCCTTAGATGCGCAGAGATGTTACTGATTAGCAAAGAACAAAAGAAAATCGCAGGCCACAATTTTTGGGTGGAAACCACAACTTTTAACAGAGCTGCAACTTTAGTAGTTGCCATGAATTTGAGTGATAATGTTGTACAGGGAGATTTTGATAGACCGGTAAAAGGGCCAGAGACCATCTGATAGTGTAATATTGATTATCATACGTGATGCTAACAGCCACTGAAATCGGTAGGCCTTTCTGCAGGCCTGTGCAGCCTTAGCATGACTAAGGCAGGAGGGAAAGGAGCTTCTTGCTCAACCTTGCCTGACCCTGTGTCCCTCCTTGATGCTCTGCTGGAAGTGCTGGGATCCGTGTTTCAGGAAAAGACCAATAAGCTAATTTATGCATGCCCTCTGGGAGATGTTTGTCTAGGCTCCAAGACATGCAGATTGTGTAGGAACACATCTAGTTAATTAATACTCCGGGGAGACCTCTAGATTAGCTTTTGAAACTGCCTGCCCACCAAGTATTTTCTTGATGTGTCACTGTCTACTAACAAG
>ML675627.1:11722951-11744786 GCA_007922155.1 Mesoclemmys tuberculata | reverse complement strand
ACAAGGATAAATGTGGTAGGGGGAGAGGCTTGGACTCTTTGGGATCTCTTCTTGAACACAGCTTCGAGATCCTCCATTGATAGCTGGAAGATCAGGCCAGTCAAAAAGTCATTGCTGTTTCCACTCAAAAGCCACTCCAGACTTTGGTAATTATTGAGGGTTTGGGGAGTTTTACCTTTTGCAGATGTGTGTAAGTGTGTGAGCCTAAGTAAAGTAGAGCTTTCAAGTAAGAGCACTCTTGTGTTATATTGTTTGTACCAGTCTATCTATCGGCTGGACGGCCGTGTATTCATTTGATTTATTTCCTGACAACACCTCACAGAGAGTAAAGCTACCAAGAGCTTGGGGTTGGCAGAACCCTGGGTAACAAAGTGACCCCGTGTGCAGGTCTCAACATGACTCTGGGTATGTCTACACTGCCGGCGGCATTGTCACCGGAGCCGGATCGGTTCTGCAGGGTCAATTGAGCGGCAGTGGAGCCTCGCTCAATCGATCCCGGAAGTCAACGCCATTAATCGAGCCCTGCAAGAGGAGCAGCGCTGCGTCGACCGGAGGGCATTTCCCATCAGCGTAGTGCAGTGGGGACAGGGCAGTAAGTAGAAGTTAATAAGTCAACTACGTATTCTACGTCGCTTGCGTATCTCCCATCGACTGCCACAAAATCTGCTGGCGGTGTAGACCAGGCCGCAGTGACGAGGGGCGCCCAGGCCAAATGTGACTGAGCAGCATTATGAGCTGGAACCCTGGGTTACAATCCCACACATATTTGGCCCGGCTGCCGTAGGCGAGGGGCGGCTAGGACGAGAGTGGGCTCAGCTGCTCCAAATATGAGCCCTCTCGCTGCCCACAAGTACTGCCCACCTCAGCAGTGAAGCCCCGTCTCTGGTGGTGTCAGGGCCAGGTTGGCATTGAGCAACCTGGCTTCCCGACAGCAGGACGGGCAGGGAGAGTCTTTGGAGCCTGGCAGCGGTGGCATGGTGGGTCTGTGAGCTCATCCCGAGTACGGCCAGTCTTGCCCATGGGGTGGCGGCAGTGAGTCCGTCCCTCCCTAGTGCCTATGAGTGGAGCTGGGGCTAGAGCCAGTGAAGGAAGGAGGACAGAGAGCATGATAGGGAGAGAAGACGGGGAAGGGGCTGTGAAGGAGGGAGCCAGATACAGACACAGCCAGCTATAGCTGCCGGCACATCCACAAAACTTCAAGCCCCCTCCTGCCCCTCTCACAGACCTTCCACCCCCCATACACTCCCAAATAACAACCCCCCAAAAGCCCTCCAACCACCCCGCCACGCTCTCTCAGTCTCCTCCCCTGAACTCCATCCAACAGCCACCATCCAAGCCCCCTCTGTAGACTCCCAAATAACCCTCCCACCATAGTCCCCCTCCCTCTTTCCCCTACAGCTCCCACACAACATCCTCCCACACACATACTGACTACCCCCAGCCTTTGACAGCCAATTAAGACATCTCTTCTGTATTGCTCTCTTGCTTTTTGGCAGGCGGGCACATGCATTGAAAGAAGGTGCTAGAGCTTTTGTGTAGGTGACCACACCAAAACAGCCACTTTAAGAAACGGTAGCTGCAACATTCGAACAAAAAAAAAATCTCAAATATTCAGCCATGTGGGAGGTTGGGGTTTTTTCATTTGTGTTATTTTTGCAAGCTATCTTTATTAAAAATGTTTCATTTCATTTCCATATTGTATCATAAACAGGCAGTGAACTCTATAATTATCAAGGTGGACTCTTACACGCTAACATTTTTGTCATTTACTCTGTCAATTCAAAAGAATTTTTTTTTAATGTTCTTGGTCTGAGCCAGAACTGGATTTTGTGTGTGTGTAAAAAAACTAAACACAGTAGGTTCACCCAGGTTTGATAATTCAGACATAAGCAAAAGTATTTTCCTCCCTTCCCACGTTTCAATCCCTGTATTCTAAAACCAGAGGGGTCGGTTGGAGGAGTCATTATGAAAGCCGTTATGTTTTCCATAAAGAGTGCAGGTTCAATGGCTAGGGCACAGCTCTGGGATTCAAGAGACCAGGCTCTCTTCTGCAGCTGACTGTTAATCTGGGCAAGTGTTTTCTCCTGTTGTGGCTCTGCTGCTCCTTCCACATTTTTGTCTGGCTAGATTGTAAGACCTTTGAAGCATTTGTTTGTAGGATGCCTATTACAAAGGGGCGCTGGTCCAGCTTGGGGCCTTGAGATGCTTCTATAATTTAAATACCAACAATAATGACACTATCAAGTCTTTTCCAGTTATATTTTTTTCCATAAAATAGTTGCTCCAAATCCTTGTTCACATTGCAGAGTTAGGGCGAAATTAAATAGTGTTGAGGAAGGATTTCAGATTTGTGTTTCTAAGATGTGATTGGTAACAAAAATGAGTAAAGATTGTCATCCCACATGAAAAAGGGGCAGTTTGTCCGGTGATAAATTTGGTGACATCATTTTAACGCTGATAGTGACACGCTCATTTTCTGAACCATGTTGCCTTGGTTTTGTACTCCCAGCAAATTGGGTGCGCAGTCCATGGCCTTTGCCATAAAAGAAAAAAGGATGCTTGGAAACTCCTGGAAACATTCACGTAAGGTGCTTGAAGGACTATCATACTCTCTACGTGTGGCAGGCTGGCCAGAGGAATGGCAGCTGGAACCAAAAGAAGCTGCACAGTTTGGTTTCATTCCACATGCAGTTTATTTCAGAGGCACCTGGAGGAAAAGAAAAAGAAGTCCCACAGCTAAAGACCCAAACAGAGAGGATAACGTTTGTGAGAGGAGGAGGCTTCTCCCAGACCAAAATCCATGCAAAAAAAGACAGAGCTTCCTGTAGCCCAATATATGATAGTAGATGCAAGTTAGGAAGACTAGAGATAGAGAAGGGCATTTAAAAATCAGCAGTTACTTTATTATAGTAGCCTTCTTGTGTTGTATTGTAGCCTTGTGTTGAGCCCAACAATTTGTATTTGACTATAGCGGAATTTCCAAAAGGCATCCAATCTTGATCCAAAGACATCAAGAGATGGAGAATCCACTACTTCCCTTGGTAGTTTGTTCTGCTGGATAATCACCCTCACTGTTAAAACCGCATGCCTAATTTTTAATGTGAATTTTTAATATGAATTTTCCAGCCATCGGTTCTTTTTATGCCTGATAGAATAAAGAGTCTTTTAATACGTGATGTATTTTCTGCATTAAGGTGTTTGTAAACTATAATCATGTCACCTCCAAGTCTTCTTTTTGACAAGTTAAACAGATGGAGCTCTTTAAGTCTGACACTGTAAAACAATTTCTCCAGCCCTCAAATCATTGTAGTGGGTGTTTTTTGTACCCGCTCCAGTTTTTGAACATTCTTTTTAATCTGTGGATGCCAGAACTGGACTCAGTACTCAGTGAGGATCTCACCAGTGCCATATAAAGGGTAAAATCCCCTCCCTACTCCTCCTCGCTATTCTCCTGTTTACACATCCGAGGATTGCACTGACCCCTTATGTTGCAGCAGAGACCCTGCAACCTGTTGCAGGAAGACAGGATAATGCAGGGGTGATGCTGAAATGATGCGTAGCTCGAGGAAGCATCTGTTACATGAGGGAACCCGAAATCGAACCGGGCAGGAGGTTTTTGCATGGGTCTGCATCACTGTGGGAGGGAAGCTAACACCCTGCTGGCAATAGTAATCTGCAACATTTTCAGCCTCAGCACTGCTGATGGTGAGAGTGTAACTGGTGTAGCTGCTCCCAGAGCCACTGCCACTGAACCGGGCAAGGGCCCCAGAGGCCAGGGTAGAGCCAGAATAAATGAGACGTTTCGGAGCTTGTCCCGATTTCTGTTGGTACCAGGCTAAGTAGTTGCTAACGCTGGAACTGGCTTTGCAGTGGACGGTGACTCTGTCTCCTGGAGACACAGCCAGGGATTGTGGAGACTGCGTCAGCACAATGTCCCCACTGGAGCCTGAATATAAAATAAAATATAAATTAACCTAACCTTTAAGTAAGTAAATCATTTAGTGCTTTTCCATCGTATTTGATCTCTATATCTGAACTTACAGAAAGCCTTATAAAAAATGAGTGCGTTTAAGTAGCCGATAAATTGCAGGTTGGGTAGTATGTTCTATATGTCTGGGGCTCAATCTCTCATTGTCCCGCCAAACCTGCGTTGTTTCAATGTGATTCTTACCCTGGATCCAGAGCACTAATAACCAGATGAGTGAGCCTGTAAAGTCATCTTGTTGTGTCTGGACAGACTGAATCTGAGTAATAAACTCTGAAGACTGTGAAAAGTGACCCCATATATAACAGAGAAGCAGAGAAATATTAGATAGATGTGAATACGCAAAACATCTTCCCTCAGTCTTTGTGTCTTGCCTGAATCTGTTTTTAAAGAGTCACCCTTGCATTGTATTATTCTGTATGCCATATAGATTTAGATAAAGGCATAGAGAGTGTACTTATAAAGTTTGTGGATGATAACAAGCCGGGAGGGGTTACAAGTGCTTTGGAGGATAGGATTAAAATTCAAAATGATCTGGAAAAACTGGAGAAATGGTCTGAAGTAAATAGGATGAAATTCAATAAGGACGAATGCAAAATGTTCCTTTCTAAGTGGAGTGATCAGTTCCACACATACAAAAAGGGGAAATGACTGCCTACGAAGGAGTACTGCGGAAAAGACTCTGGGGTCATAGTGCATCACAAGCTAAATATGAGTTAACAGTGTAACACTTCAAAAAAAACCAAAGCAAAACAAAAACAAACAAACAAAGCAAACAGCATTCTGGGATGTATTAGCAGGGATGTTGTAAGCAAGACATGACAAGTAACTCTTCTACTAAACTCCACGCTGATTAGGGCTGAACTAGAGTATTGTGTTCAGTTCTGGGTGCCATAATTCAGAAAAGATTTAGAGAAAGTCCAGAGAAGAGCAACAAAAATGATTAAAGGTCTAGAAAGCATGACCTATTAAGGAAGATTGAAAAACTTGGGTTTATTTTGCCTGGAGAAGAGAAGACTGAAGGGGGACATAACAGTTTTCAAGTACGTAAAAGGAGGGAGAAAAATTGTTCTCCTTAACTTCTGAGGCTAGAACAAGAAGTGATAGGCTTAAATTGCAGCAAGGGTGGTTTAGGTTGGACATTAGGAAAAACTTGCTAAATGTTAGGGTAGTTAAGCACTTGAATAAATTGCATAGGGAGGTTGTGGAATCTCTGTCACTGGAGGTTTTTAAAGCAGGTTAGACAAACACCTGTCAGGGATGATCTAGTCCTGCCGTGAGTTGCAAAGGACCAAACTAGACGACCTCCTGTGGTCCTTTCCAGTCCTATGATTCTATGATGGGAGGATTTTTTCCCATAGCATAGAAAACTCAGGTTTATCCCTCAAAGTCAAGCAGCTCAAGAGCTGGATTCCACATGGTCTTGCACTTCCTGTTCATGGACACCTGTGTTGAATGAGCTGATTCTCCAGTGACCTGCTCCTTTGTCTGGTTACTTGCACCTGTGCAAAATAAATGCTTCCTACTTGGGGTGCGAACATTTTGACACCCACTGTGCACTAGCCTAAATGATGACACCAGGGGCTGCCTCTGGAGAATCAGGTCCTCTTGCCTCATGGGTTTTAGTCTGAGATTAATGAAACCAGCAAAGAAGGAACCAACATAAAATCTCCCCAGGGAATAAAGTAGCGTCTCTTGCTCCAGCAGACAAGCAGGCAGAGTTCTTCTATTTAAAGAGGTAGTGCACATAAACCTGAATCCTAGCCACATTCACCCTGTTGTACTTTTCCCCTGCACTTTGCAGCTGAAGACAGATCTGTCTCATTTAAGTCCTGGTGAAACTTACCATTCACTACACTGGGGGCAGGGCGGAGTCCTCGGTTCTGTCAAATCCTTTTAAAATTAAACTCCTGTAGTTCCCAGCACCTCTGTTTTTCTTTTGGAGTAGCATTGTTTGCAAACAAGCGTTTAGATTGGCCCTTGTGAAAGCTCTGGATTGAGGCCTGAAATCTCATTCTGTCTCTTCCTTTGAAAATGCTGCCAGATGCGTAAATCCTTGAGTATTTGGGGATAGTTCAGAAAAGCTGCTTGGTTTGCACCAGTGAGTGCACTGGCTGGGCGGGGGTTTGCACGGGTGGATTGGGAGTGCTATGGGGAGTTCTCTGGGCAGGGCATTCTCCTGTTTGTTTCCACACCAATTGCAAGTCCTCTAATGTGCACATTACAGGCAAACTCTTCTGGGCGTCTGTGGTCCGTAGGGAGTTGGGAATTTGTGCCTGTCTAGGAAAGTGTTACAGTATACACATTGTATGGTAGGTGACAGAAGGACATTGTACAGCAGTGACAGTGTAGTGCATTATATATGGCCAGGACAGTAGCTAGTTGTTGGTGGATTGATTGTGAGGGACAGGGGTATTTTAGCTCTGTGGTCTGCATGGGGACCGAGGGGCAGGTTTACAGAGGAAACTGAAGGGACTTGGATTTTCTTTCTTCCCATCCTATAACTTCCCTCATCCAGATCTTCCTCCAAACTCATCCAGAGCCTCCCTCTTCTGGCCTTCCTGATTTACCCCATTTGTCTCCCTGAAACCCTCCGTGCTATAAAGCATCTCAGGGTTCAGCAGGCCCTGCTGAACCTGGGTGGATATGTGCAACATGCTGCAAGCTGCCACTTGGTTCAGCTTTCAGGCAAGAAGTGCTGCGCCACCAACACTCAGCATAGGCAGCTGAGCCAAAGGATGTGTGGTCACTGAAAGAGACAGGAGAGGGACAAGGGGCTGCTGGGTGAAGGCCAGGAGGTGATGGAGTCCAGCTGGCAATGTTTGGACACTATGCTCCTGTATTCCTGAGACCAGGAATACACAGAACTGAGACACCACTCAGGAGGAATAATCCACGCTCCAGAACAGGAGAAGTCAAAATTCAGGATGGCTCGGGTTCTTCACCCTGTTTGGTGAATAGCTCTACAGGAAAAAAGAGGGCAGGGCGGAAGGGCACATTGTAGCTGCTGTACTTGGAAGGATTTCCCAGCTTTCTGGTTCCAGTGCCATAGCCGTAAAAGCTCCATTGGCCCAAGGACTGGCTAAAGGAAGCATCTGTGGCACGAGTGAAAGAAACTTCACAAAACGGGGAGAGGTTTGTACTGATGGCCATTCCCAACTCCACTGATCTGGCCTGACACATCCTCAGGGTTGAAAGAAGCAGGAGAAGTTTTTGGTTTGGCCCACTTTATGCTGGTACCAGGCTATAGAATAGAGTGTTGGAACTGCCTTTGAAGACCTTAATTCTGCTTTCTCTTCAAAACCCTGGGAAGGATTTTGGAGATAGTCATCCGCATCCGACTGCTAGAATCTGGGTAAAGAGGGAACTATGGATAAAGATTTATCAGTAAAAAGATATTTCTGTATGGAATCATATACAGTGGATTCCTCTTTTCTTACTTTAATGTAAAAATTCATCCCAAGTGTAAATCCCTTGACTTCATTGCAGCTATATCAGGCAGAAATTTGTTTCCAGGGTTCTAAGGATGTTAGTGGAATGTGAAACTTTCTAAGCTATAGTCCATTCGTTTTTTATTTCCAGCAAATTGGGTGCTCAGTCCATGTTTTAGCCATAAAAGAAAGTTTTGAAATTCTCCTGCATATGTTTATATCCTAATGTAGTTGATCTTTACAGAGAGGCTGAAGGGAATGGCAGTGTCGTTAAGGGGTCTGAAGATTTATCATGCTTTCCAAGTGTAGCAGTCTAGCCAGGACAGTAGAAACGTAAGGGCCGGCCAGATCCAAAGCCAACTGAAGTCTATGGGCATCTTTCCACTCGCTAAGCCGGGCTTTGGCTGAGGCCTGTAAATCACAAAGCTGTGGAGACTCTCGGCTAAGGTTGCCAGCGTTTAGTTACGCTGTGGAATGCTGGTGGTGAGATGATTTATTATTATTATTTTTGTTATCCGTTGCCTTCCTGTGCACGCTGAGCTCTGAGCCCCTCTCTGCGGCCCCGAATTCAAATCCTGAGTGATTAATCCTTGGACCCAGACTCGCTCTGAACTAATAATGGATATTTCTTATTCAGCCCTTTTTCTCTGTAGATCTCAAAGCGCTTCACGGTCTTTTCTGGGCTTGTCCTCACAACACCACTGTGTGGTAGGGAAGTGGTGTTCTCATCTGTTTTACAGCTGCAGGAGTGAGGCAGAGAGAGGCTAAATGACTTGCCTAAGGTCACACAGGAAGTCCATGGCAGAGCAGGGAAATGAATAAGCGTCTCCTGCAGCTTGCACTGTGCCCTAACCCCTGGGCCATCCTTCCCTCTTTATACAGGGCTGAAGAAGGCAGGTTCTTCTCTCTCATTTAGGGAGCCTGAGAAGGGCTGGGCAGAATTCCCTGGTGCTAAGTGGGAGGGATGGGGGGTGAAGGGAATGGATATTTTTAATATATATATTTAGATTTTTGCCCTAATTGCTGTCATGCTGAGGGGCCCCGGTCACGGATCAAGGTGCTGCACAAACATTGCTCTTTTCATTCCTCCCACTTGCAATTTCCATTTCTAAGGGATCGCTCTGCCGGAATCAATAGCCTTTGCTGAAAAAAGCCATGTGGGGTTAGGTTTCCTCTTAGCCCTCTGTGTCCAGACTAGAAATGACAGTGGGAGTGGTGGCAGAGGGTTCTTTGTTTAACTGCCTAGGTCTTGTTTGGTATGAAATCTGTGAAGCTGATGTTGCGCACATACACGTGACAAATGCTCAGCACCGTGCTCTTGAATGGGGACGTTCTTTGATTGGACTACATCACTGTGAGAGGTGAGCTATAGCCTTGTTGACTAACAATCTCCAGCATCTTCAGCTTCAACCTTGCTGATTGTGAGAGTGAAATCAGCCCCAGGCCCCCTGCCGCTGAACTTGGTTAGGATCCCAGAGGGACGTGTGGAAATGCTGTAGATAAGGAATTTAGGAGCTTCTCCAGATTTCTGTTGGTACCCTGCTGGGAGATTGCTAACGCTTTCACTGGTTCTGCATTCGATAGTGACTGCGTCTCCCGGAGAGACCGATAGAGATTCCGGAGTCTGGGTCAGCACTTTCTGCCAGTGGAGTTTAGATGTAAAAGAAAATGCAGGAACTTGTGATATATTAATCGGTTATAGCGTTATATTGAATACATTTTTAGTTTCATAGGTTATTACACAGCCAATAAACAAAATAACATACTTGTTACACATCGATTTATATTTGCATTGTCTCTGCTGTTGTTCGTTAAAGCTGGCGGTATTGTTTTTTCTTAATCTGAATCCAAACAACTAGCATCCAGAGAAGCTGAGTGTGGGAGACCATTGTGGCAGGTCTCAGCCGGCAATGCTAACCAGGTCAGGGTGCAGTGCCAGCAGGTCTATTTATAGGAACTCAGCAGGGCAGGAAGGGAGTGTCGCTTGTGTAAATTTGCAAAAGGAACGGCTCATGTCAACACACCTCACGTGAATGGCAGAAGCAGGATTCTGAACTGTCTTGTTGTTCATGTCTGGTTGACAAGAATGAAGAGACAAGATGGTCCAGGGGACACAATACCTGCTGTAACTGGATATAAGTAGCCAAACCATCCACCCATTTTCTAGAAGCTTTCTAACACTCAGGCTTGTCGTCATTTTATCTTCTCGTTTTTCTCCTTCCCCATGAAAATATAATTGAATAACCCAGTATTTCCTTCTGCGGGGGATAACTTGGCAGATGGTCTTTAGTTACCCTTGAAAGTTATGGATCTACTTTGTACCTGGGAGTCAGAACACCGCAAACTAAACAGGATGATCTACAGCACCGCAAAGGGGCCTTGGTAACAATGGGACTACTGCACATGACAGCTGGGCTCACACGGTGTTCCTGGCTGCCACACTCAGCTTCAGGGACTGAGGTGTGCTTCAGAACCTCGCGTCCTACCCAGTGTCCATTGTCCAAAGGGATTTGGGCAGGAACTAGAGAGGCGGGAGATATTTTGAGTAACTAGGTGTCCACAACGAATGCTCCCGGTGTGTCTTTCGGCCTGGAGGGATGCCATTTTAAACTGTTTTTTGTTGAGCATTTAATTACCTGGCTTCACCAGACCATCGCAGCCCCAAGCTGGTCCAAGGCTTGGTTAATGAAGCAAGAGAGGAAATGTTGTACTTGCGCAATAATGCGTGGTGCACATCTGGAGGTATCTGTAAATTTACACATATCTCATCCAGTTTACTTTTATTTAAGAGTGTGCTTTTATTGCAAAGTGACATAATAGAAACCCACTGTTGTAATTTCATTTCTTATTCATTCTCTACCTATAGGAAAACAATTATCTTTTCTTGGCTAAATATTTCCTGCTCTACTCTTTATGCTGTTTGTTTCCTAAACAACATGACCAGACACTGTCATTATGGTGCTTCCAAGGAGCGGGGCTGAGCCAGGGTCTGCGTTGCAGGAGGGAACGCTCACAGGAGGCCCAGGTGAAGTAATTGAACAACCTCACTGCAGTTTCTGATTTATTTGCAAGATTTGTATTCAACTATAAAGCCCAAACCAGCCAACACGCAGCCCTCATTCTTTTCCTGCAGTTCAGTAGCCTGGAATCCAGCAGCACGAAACCAAATCACACACACCCAAGGACTTCTCTGTTGCTATCATTCCCTGCTCTAGTTGACCAGAAAACCTCTCTCTGCTTCTCATGAGAGAATTTTCAGGGCTTGGCAGAGATAGACTGGCCACACCTTCATTAGCGTTTTTCAGGGGGGCCCTGCCAGGTGGGTACTGAAAGCCAGGTGGGGATTAATGCCCTACCAACCCTAAAAATGAGGGTAATTACAGCTGCAGCTCTGTGAGGAATCCCATGAGTCAGAATTTCCAGAGGGGAGAACAGTAGGGGTGGTGGGTGCTCGGGGTTGGCCGGGCTGGTTTCTGCAAAGTTTTCAGCGGGGTAGAGCTGAGTGTGGGCGGAAAGGTGGTTTTGGAAATACAAGATGACCCCCCCGCCAGTGCAGGCTGATGGGATCTAACACATGGTGGTGGGGATGCGTTGTAAGAGGGCTCACTGCTCCCTCCAGACAATGCAGGAGACCTCTGCAAAGTCTTAGTTGTTCTACTCATACAGAAACACAGACTGGACATCATCTGGACAGGCACCAGAGAATTAAGCAGGAGGTTTACAAACCCTGACTCGCTTTCTTACCACAGTTCAACTGTTCCTCTCAACTAACAGGTTCTTGTGCAGGGTGTGAGACTCTGTTTTTCTTTCAAAAAGTGATTGATGGTGTGTAATGGATCAGCCACCGTGCACATCTCCTTCCCGCTAACCCAGGAGGGTATAACAGATGTTCAACAGATGCCTTTGGGAAGTATAGGCATCATATTGTTCATGGAAAGAGCTGAGAAAGGCTTTCGTACTGTTTCATTTGTGACTGACTGACAGCTAACTTTGCAAGTTTTGTTCACGCAGCTGGAACAAAGACAACCCCCTTGCACGCTAAAGGCAATAGGAAGGTTTTTGTATCGGTCTGTATCACTGTGTGAGGGAAGCTGTGGCCAGCCTGCTGACAGTAATAATCTCCCACATCATCTGCTTCAACTCTATGATGGTGAGAGTGAAATCGGTGCCAGATCCACTGCCAGTGAACCGGTCTGGGACCCCAGATGGACGGCTGCTAGCGTAGTAGATAAGCAGTTTTGGAGATTGCCCAGGTTTCTGCTGGTACTAGTGTGTGTAGGTACCAATGCTTGAACTGGCTTGGCATTTGATAGTTATTGTTTCCCCCACGGACACAGACAGGGATTCTGGCGTCTGAGTCATCACAATCTGCCCACTGGAACCTAGATGGATAGAGATGGAAAATGAGGGGTGGTAAGGAGAGCAGCCAGAAGGTAATTGACCACAGTGAGAATATGTGATTCAAGGCTTTACACTGCAGCACATCTTATATTTAAATTAAACAGGTGATACTCAATGAAAAATTATGCCATTAAATAGGCATTGAATGAAATAAAATATTGCAGCATTGCACGCATTGTATTACATTGGTTATTAACCCTGCAGACTCTTGTGCTGTTCCTTACCATGAACCCCGAGAACCAGGAGCCAGAGAAAGTGAGTCTGTGAGATCATCTTGGCAGATGGTGGCTGGAAATGCTTGTCAATGAGCCTTGTAGTAGAAAACGAAACGTTTATAAGTTCTCCGCAGCTCACAGGAGAAATGTCACCCATGTGCAGATATGCAAAATATATGGAAATTTACTGTGTCTTACTTACAGGCAGGGTTTTGCAATGATCACAGGTGGGCTGTATGTTTCGTGCTCCTTGTGCAGTCTAATGAGAGATGGGCTTGAGCCAGAGCACTGGTCAAATACCCTCTACTGCTTAGAGGCTCCAGATCCCATTTTAAACTTCTCAACATGGGCCTGCTCTAGGTATAATTATTTGTGAGATCTTTGTGAGTCAGATACTCAACTATTGGATTGAGGCTTCAGTGACATCAAAGTGTAACAGGGATTATGCCATTAATGAAGAGTTGTAGGAACTACAGTCATCTTGGAAACCAGCTAAAGTCACATTTGATACATTTTGTTCAGTTTTAAGCATGTGCTTCTACAGTCTCTCTCCCTGGGTCACGAAGGGAGCAGTGGATTTGAACAACAACAACATGGAACACATGCTGAGAGTGTAGAATCATTTCATTTTCACCTGCAGCCCTTAGAGCCCTACATACATTCACATTTTTCTCTCCCCTTTTCTTCTGCAAAACATGACAGTGAATCCCTTGGTCTTCCCATTGGTGTGTCTTTCTGGAAAGCCTGGCATGGAAGGAAACAGGTGTTCCTACAGCTAGTTTAAATATGTTATTTACTATGTGTCTTCATCATCATGGTGACTATAGAGCACTTATTAACTTTACCACCATATGACAAGGAGGCACGTCCGGAATTCCTCATATGTTGATAGTCATGAAAAGTCACCATGATGCTTTGGTAACTGGTGTAGGTTCATGTAATTCTAATTATTTTTTAGAAGCTTTCACTGCAGAATTGTATCAAAAGGCATCATTTAAATTAGTGGAGAGTCAAAAGTCCTACTCTGAGTGTATTTAAGCAGAACAAAGATACTTACTTGGGTTTAAGAAAGGGTGGGAAGCAGATAGTTGATGTGGTTTATGATATAACTGAAGTCTGTCTCTGACACATGGGGCAGCTAGGTAGGAGTCTAAGGAAAGGGAAACTCAGAAGGATTCTTAACCCCCTGCAGGGATGGAGAAGAAAAAAGTGGAGAGGGAGGAATATTCAACCTATGGACATTTTTGTGCTCTTGGGAGACGATAGAAATGTTCGTCCACATGCAGCCATACAGGTTCACATTCAGATGCCATTTCCTGCCAGAGATGGAGCAGAGATGGGTCTGGTAAATACTTGGAGATGGCTGAGAAAAACAGTGTTGTTACAGGATATGGTGTTGATGGTTTAGTAAAAGGCCCGCTTCACTCTGAGCTTGTACTCCATGATCTCCAGAGGTGTTAGGGGAGCTGGACTGAAGGGAGAGCCTTTTAAATGAGAGCCCTGGCTACAGCCAGAACTACTTGGGATCTTCAGACACCTCATGGCAAGTTTTGCAATCCTAAAGATGAATGATAGGACACGTCTTCTGGAAGAATAACCATATCAAATGCTCCCTGTAGGTCTAATGGGATACAAGCATCTTGGCATCCAGCTGCAGTGTGTTACTTCTTCCGCACCAACGGAGCTGAGTGTCAGGGGAGGGGGATCTGATCCCTGTATTTGTTTCTTTGCTGGTCTGGGGATTTCTGCTGCTGTATAAAATGTGAGGTGTATTTTGAGTTACTTCCTGTTTTTCATTTGCATTAAATCATCACATTCACCGTCTTGCTCACAGCTGTGACACACAAGCACAGAACAGTCCATTCACAGGGAGGTTTTTGTACTGGTCTGTATCACTGTGAGTGGGTAGCTATTGCGTTGCTTGCAGTAATAATCTCCAGCGTCTTCCACTTCAGCGCTGCTGATCGTGAGAGTGAAATCAGTCCCAGACCCACTGCCACTGAACTGCTCTGGGGTTCCAGAGAAACGATTGGTAGAACCATAGATAAGGAGCTTAGGTGCTTTTCCTGGTTTCTGTTGGTACCAGTCTAAATTGTTGCTAATGCTGGAGCCGGCTTTGCAGTTGATGGTGACTCTCTGTCCAGGAGACACTGCCAGGGATTCTGGAGTCTGCGTCATCACAATTTGGCCACAGGAGTCTAGGTATGGAAAGAAAATTCATACAATCATGGCACGTAATGAAAAGTAATGAAAGCTTGGTATTTATATGCATTTTTCACTTAAGAATTTATTTAACACTAGATTGCAAAGTAAATAATGCAGTAATAATTTAAGCTTAGCTTGTTCCCTGTTGATATAATGCTCACCCTGAATCCAAAGCACTAGTATCCAGAGAAGCTGGGCCTGGGCGAGCATCTTGACAGGCCTTAGTAGGGGATGCTGAACAGCTCACCAAGCAGTGTAAACGGGACCATTTATGAACGCTCAGCAGCACAGCCGGGGAAAGTCTCTCTGGAGTGATTATGCAAATGACCCATTCATATAAATGTGCTGCGCTTTAGATGCAAGGGCATTTCCTGTTGTTCTTGTGAGCTGTTGGTCTCTGTAACCTGGTGATAGTGACATATGAGGTGAAGATGGAACACGGATGGTTTCATGAGTTCACCAAGAGGAGGGGCTCTGTGGGGGGAAACCAGGAATATTGCAGCTGACTTTGTGTCTTGGCCGTTAAAGTCTCTCAGCTATTTTTACTGCAGTTTTCAGATCCGTTTACCTCCTTTTCCCTTCCAGTTAGTCTCCTTGCCATGAATATATTCATGGACGTCCCTAGTGGCCTTGACTGAGGAGATAGTTGGGCTTATGTCCTGGCCAGATTCTTCTGACAGGTAGGGCCTTCTTTTAGGAGAAAAAGTTGCCGGTGTCTCCATGGGTGTGCAGGGATGTGGCTGTGCTAGAAGCACTTCCATGCAAAGACTGGATCCAGTGTAATCTTTGCACCCTCACAAACTCAAGTGATGGATGGAGCTAGCATCGCTAACCACTCCAGAAAGTGCTGTGAGCCAGGGTCATCACCCGCTCCACCAGATGTAGAGATGGCCAGCCGTGGAAGGTAGCATGTGTGCAGTGCCCGCTATAGGAACCGAGCAGCAGCTACATTCCCCTTACTTGCGGTGGGTTCAGAGAAGCATTGAGTAATTCTTTCTGGAGCTTCTTCTGCTTGGCCATGCTCCCAGTGCACACCTGTGTAAACTGGTCTGTGTGGGTCTTTTATTTGGAGAAAGCAAGATAATGTACCTCCCTCCACACCAGGAGGGCGTGGGTCTTTCTCTAGTGGCCAGCCTCCATAAGAGGCTTGCTGTCCTAAGACCCAAAAGTTGTTTTGATACCTAACTCCCGATGATTTCAGTACAAGTTAGGCACCTAAATATCTTCAAGGATCTCTGTCCAAGTGCTCAGATCTGTGTAGAACAAGGAGGTTTTTGCATTGGCCTGTATCACTGGGAAGCTTGTTTACAATTATCTCCAGCATGATCAGCTGTAACACTGCTGACGGTACTATTGTGATTAGTCGGTACGTCTACACTGCACAAAACCCAAAACACAACAGCGAGTCTCAGATCCCAAGTCAACTGACTTGGGTTCACAGATCTAAAAACAGCACCATAGACATTCGTACTGGGACTGGAGCCCAGGCTTTGAAACCTGTTTCAGGGGAATAATGAACTTAAAATAATATACATATATATAAATAAATCAATGCAATGATTCTTACCTTTGTGTAAGTTCTTACGCTGTGATTTCTAACCTTTCTTAGAAGTGACAGACAGAGGAGTCTGTGAGCTCTTCTTGCTTGCCTGTGTTTGCAAATGTTTGTTAATAAACGTGCAGTGGAAACTGGTCCATTTAAAAGTTCTCAGAAAGGAAAAACCCTTTGTGTGACTATGCAAAACCGTCAAATCCTGGAAGTCGACAGGAGTATAGCTCCAGGAAAGCTGTTCCGAAATATTTGACTTGTTTGTTTCATGCTGCTAGTGCCTGTAATAACTATTTATGATCACTCACTATTCTGGAGTTAACGTGCCCAGACTGAGGCTTACATGGCAAAAGGTGGTTACAGTGGTGGATTCATTATTCAATGAGTTGACTCTATCAATGGGTAGCAGAACAGGCTGCGCCTCTGCAGATTTCCATACATGTAAACGCAAGCCCATCTATAACAATTTAGTAATGTACGGCCAATCATACTACTGTTACATAGTGATCAGATAGCCTCATAGATAATTCCACTTATTTCACTGGGGCTGTCGTGTCAGTTATGATTTAGCTGTGGATTTAAGGGGCTATCGGTTAGATATGTTTTTGTTTTCTTTAAAGAGTGTGATCAGGGAAGCCCATCCACTCCATTTTTCTTTTTCCTCTTTAATCAGAGCATACCAGTAAAGAAATCTTTAGAAACCAACTGGCCTGTTGGGCGGAAAATCGTCTATTCACTAGGAGGGTGGTGAAGCATTGGAATGGATGGAATGGAATCTCCATCCTGAGAGGTTTTTAAGGCCTGGCTTGACAAAGCCCTGGCTGGGATGACTTAGTTGGGGCTGGCCCTGCTTTGAGCAGGGGGTTGGACCAGATGAACTCCTGAGATCCCTTCCAACCCTAATGGCTATGATTCTATGACTCTAGGAAAATGCTGCCATCTACTGGCCACGGGCAGAGTTGTCCACAGAATTGACTCCCTGACCAGAGTGTTCCAGTAGATGTTGGCACATTCCCCAGGGAGCATGGTGATACACGGCTGATGGTTCTTCCCCTTCTCATATCTGTGCCCCTTGTTAGCCCCCAGTCACATGTTTCAAGATATAATTGGTGTCATGGAGACTGTTCTCAAACATGACATGTTTCAATCTGTGGCAGTACAGCCAGATCCGGCCATATTTACACCATGGCCAGAGTTCAGGCTAGGCCAGCATTTGTATCTGTGCGATCCCTGTAACCCTGAAGTATTATCTCATCGTATAGCGGGACCCCTGTAGTACATCAATGGCAGATGGGTCTTATTAAGACAGGATGGCCTCATTAAATTACTGGACTGATGTTTAAGAGATCTACGTTCAGCTCCTGGCTCTCCCTTCGTCTTCCTGTGGGACATGTGACAAGTCACTTTTTAATCTCTCTCTTTCTGATCCCCTTCTGTTTCATGGGGAACCCGGCCGCTTAATGAGTAGCTTCATGCTTTAAGCATCAATATCACTGAACAGTCCTTCCCCTTCTGCTCCTGGATGAGGTCCCCCCTCCAGCACTGCAACTTCGACGTCCGGTGTTGTTGAGGAAGCAGCGCTCTGGAAACCTTTCAGGCACTCTTCTTCACATTCGTTTGCAGCCATGGAATACTTCCAGAGCTCGGACACAGCGCCAGTATCACTAACATCCCCATAAGCCAAGAAGTCAATTACAAATGAAGGTCCAGATTTACTTTGGATTCTCTGGTGATGCAAAGTGGCTGGTGTGCTCTGCCTGCTTTGGTGTACAAGTAAATCTGCCCTCTTAAATGAAGACTGGAGAGCTTTTTAGAGAACGTGTTCTTGTTCAAGCTGAAGTTTTGGGCTTCATGCAGAATTTATTGGGTGGGTTCTATAGCTGGCGTCATGCAGATGAGACGACCGTGATGATCCTGTCTAGCCTTAAAAATCTATACATTGAAATACAATGAAAAGAAGAGGGAAGGCTGATATTACATATCTGCATCGCATTAATAATGTTTTATAGTGAAGAGTAAGCATGTATTGTGCCCTCATTATGTATTTCAATACTGTTATGTGTTTTATTGTCTTTTAAATTTAGCTCTCTTTTTCCGAGGTTTATAGCGCTCTCATTTTTGGGGGAAAAGGGGTATAAATACAGCTCCCCTGCATACGTTATTTTATCTTCAATTACAAATATATACTTGTAACCAGAACTCCATCTTAATGTCGTTTCTGTCTGATAATATTCAAAGAGACATTTTTATCCTAGAGGAGAATATTTTTTCACAGCAGAGTGTGTCCCCATAACAAACTTCCTTTTGGAATTGTGTGTGGGGTGGTGGTGTTTTGGTTTTTTTGAATGTTTATTTTGGGCCAAAACCTCTAGAACTCTCATATTTGTAGAGTCAGGTGACATTAAATAAATACAACTATTAAACTTCCCCCCACAATATAGACACATGCCCCACTTTGTGAATGTTGTGGTCTGGGAGCCGGAGTAGCAGAATCAAACATCCATCAAAGAGGCAAGCTTTCTAAGAGCGAGACAGGACACTTGACATTCTCATCCCAGGCAGGCCTAGGGCAGCCTGCCTACGTGCTCTACCTTCTTAGCCACAAACCTACCGCTTGTGGTGACAAAGAGCAGGATTTGGACCCCTCACAAACAGGCCAAGAAGGGGGCTTCACCCTGGAGTGCAAGACATCAGTGGATTTGCCACCAGTAACCCACTGAAAATAGATAGGCTGCGAAGTTTGGGAAGGGGATCAAGCAGGGAGCTGTGTGCCACAACCCAGCCCATGAGAGGGTGTTTCGTCTCATTCCCTGAATGAGGTACTTCCTTCCATGATGGCCCACTAAGTTTGTGACTGTGTTGTGTGCTAATGCTTTAATGTATGTCATCTGGTGTCAGTGTATTCGCATGTGATCTTTCCGCCATAAAAATTGCCTATTATCTTTATTTATTTGCGTTTTTTTTTCTGAAAACAACCTTAATTTCCAGCTAATTAAGTTTGCTTTCTGAATTAACGTATTAATTCCCAGACAAAACCTACATTAACATTATAACATGTCAATAGGGAAGGGTCATCTCTTTGTTCTGTTTGTACAGCACTTAGCACAATGGGGTCCCGATCCATGTCTCGGGCTCTGTAGGTTCTCCTGCATTGCAAACAATAAATAAGAAGAAGATGGAGTTAAGGCTGAGAGTGCATATTAGTAATTTAGGATAAAATCAATGACAGGGATGTTGTCGTTATCTGAAAACCAAGGATCATAAACTCAGAACATCCACAGTTAAGGTTAGATTTAAAAAAAGATGCAAAAAATGTTGTGTTATTTCACTAATGACCATCTGTTGTTGTTTTGCTGGAGGGGAGACGTTATCCTCTTTCTTTCTTTTTTTTTGGAAGAAAATTTGAAAACTAGGTTGTTGGGCTACTTGTGTGTACTCGTGTCTACTAGACTTCATGTTTCATAGGGCAGGGAGGTTTTTGTATTGGTCTGTATCACTGTGAGAGGGAAGCTAAGGTACTGCACGCAGTAATAATCTCCAGCATCCTTAGCTTCAACCCTGCTGATGGTGAATGTGAAGTCAGTGCCCGACCCACTGCCGCTGAACCGGTCGGGGACTCCTGTGGGACGGTTGCTGTTGTCATAGATAAGACGCTTGGGAGCCTCTCCAGATTTCTGTTGGAACCAAGCGATGCTGTTGCTGATGCTGGCACTGGCTTTGCATTTGATAGTGGCTGTCTCTCCCACGGACACTGAGAGAGATTCTGGCATCTGAGTCATCACAGTCTGCCCGCTGGAACCTGGAGGGAGAGAAAATAAAAATTAGGAGGGTTGGGGTTGGGGAAATGGGACAATGGCATTAACTTTATGTAAAGCTTTACATTGAACCACTTGTAAAATGAACTGTAGAAACACATTAGAAAAATTACAAATATATAAACCACGGCCATTTTCCTGTGATTTGTCACCTTCCTTATCGACACTTCTGACACTTGTCTGTTTCTTACCCTGAAACCAGAAAAGCAGCAGGCAGAGAAGGGGAGTCTTGCAGATCATCTTGCCGTTGTGTGGCCAGGAAAGGCTCATCTGTACAGCAGGGCAGTGGAACCAATTATGTGTTCAGCAGCTCAGTGAGGAAACATCTGCCAGGTGTGACTATGCAAAAAGGGCCCATTTATGCAAATGACCAGACATTAATGCCAGGGAGCAGTTTTGCAATATCAGCCCTGATGGTTTCATGTCGTTATAAGAACTCTGATATATTTGCCTGTTTCTGATGGCAAAGTAGCTAGAGTTAGCTTCACGGGACACAGGGTAACAATGGCTGCTTGATTGATGATGGGGAACCAAGTGAGCTGCAGGTTGAAACACAAAAAGGAAGAGCTCACATCACTCAGTCATTTACTGTGTGGGGTAGAAATGCAATCAGCCTGGTCTCTTGGAATTAAGCCTTTTCCTAACCCATTTTCCTTTGTCTTCATAGGGCCAAATATCCATGGAGGCAGCATGGCTGGCAGCTGCATCTTTCTCTGCAGCGGCACCAGTGGCTGCAGGCATTTTGCACCTGTTCTCAAAGACTTGTGGATGAACTCAAGAGGAAGAAAATGATGTCGGGGAAGAGGAGACCCAAGGTCTGAGCAGGCTCACATTTTGGGTGCAGGCACAACCCAGGGATGTTAAAAATTGGCATCAGCGTGCTAGGCTCCAACACTGCCCATGGTCTGTGCTCCTTTACCCTCTATTTCCATGAGGTGGTAGGTGCCTCAGTCTGAGAGCTACAGGGGGTTGTGAGAGTAGAGCAGAGGGCCTCCAGACCTTCTGTCCTCCAGTGCAGTTGCCACCCTGCCCAACTGCTGCCTGTTTTCGGTGGGTGTGGCCATCCCAGCATTCACAGGGAAGCTGACGGAACATCTTCTCCATCGGCTCCCGCTGGCTTGTGCTAGCCAGACCCAGTGTGAGCGTGTTCACGCCCCATGTCATTGTGGAAAAAGGGTTGGCACCCCTCTGTGCGGTCACTCCCACTTCCCTATGTCCCTCCTCTGGTGGATTTGACTAATCCCTGGGAGAATCCTGTGTGTGCCTCTTCCTTCCTTGTGCCTCCAGGTTCACCTGTATTTGCGGATTTGCTCCCATACAGGACTCGGTGAGTCTGATCCATAAGGTCTGCATGTACTCTGCACCAGAGCAAACAGACCCCTGATCTCAATACTGCCATTAAAAATCCCTAGATTAGTACAATTTTCCTAGGTTAATAATCATTCTGAGACCTTCAAATGGGATTTTGTTGATTATTCAAATAAGAGGAGCACCAAAGCTATTTTAGGAATGTATTTATAACAGCAGAGCTGGTTGAATTTTTTTCCATGGACCAGCTTTCCATCAGGAAATGTGGTTTTAATAAAACCTAAGCATTCAGTAGGAACACATGAATCCTGTTCAAAGTTTCAGGGGAAAGTTTTGATGAGGTCAAAGCGTTTCCTTCCGCTATGGGCAAAATTGTTGGTTTGGTGTTAATATTTTGACTATTACATGGCAGTGTGTGCTGTGGTGTTAAGTTCAGCTGATAACATTTAAATGAGCATGTCAACCTTATTGAAATGAAACATCTTTGATTTTTCCAAAATGAAATTGTCCCAGATGCACCAGGGTTCAAGCGCAGGAATAAAACAAAGAAAACTAGTGAACCTCAGGTCTCTGTGGATATTCTAGAGTCTGTGAGTAGCCAAACTGTTTGTGTCCTCCAGTGTTCTCCTTTTTATTGTGTACTTGGAGATGGAACAAGTAACCCTCTCCTTTCACGTTTGACAGAACGTCTGGAGACCAGACAGTTATATCTGCAACCAACAGTAACTGCATTGCACGCTGCAGAGTGCCGCGAGGTTTTTGTTGATGTTTTTGTTGAATGACACTGGGGGTAGGTCTGATTTAAGACAAATGCTGGACACTCTGTAGTACACCAACAATAATGTAATCCAGTTTGGAATATTATTGCTCCATTTGGGGGTGTGTGTGTGTGTGTGTGTGTGTGTGTGTGTGTGTGTGTGTGTGTG
>ML675627.1:11683422-11705925 GCA_007922155.1 Mesoclemmys tuberculata | reverse complement strand
GGTGTGTCTTTCTGAAAAGCCTGGCATGGAAGGAAACAGGTGTTCCTGCACCTAGTTTAAATATGTTATTTACTATGTGTCTTCATCATCATTGTTACTTGGCAGCTCTGTGTTCTTGGGGAACCAGGGTGCAAAACCCCTATTCTCTCTCTCTGGCTCACCTGAATCCCCCCAGCCTCTGCTTGAACCAGAAACAAAAGTGATGAAAAGGCAGTGGGAGACACACCTAAAACCCTCCAAACAAGGGTGACAGGATTAAGACAACTCCCCATGCCTCATCTACATAGAAGATGTTACAAGAGGCATCTCAATTAGCACACTGCATGGAGAACTGGAGCCTCATTTACATCAAAGATGGGACAAGAATTAGCATGAAGAATGGAGAACCAAGCTCCAAGCAGGAACCGCACTGAACTCTGGGATTGGCAAGGCAGGGACGCACTGCATGATGGGAGATCTCTGCTCTTGATGTAAATGAACTCACACCTACACCCATCCAGCTCGGCAGTTATCAGACCATTCTAGTTATTGATATGCAAAACACTGAATCTGCCTGGTTGCATTGTCAGCTCCCCCAGGGAACATGGACCATAGCTGGGAATGATCAGCTCCTATTGTCCAGCATAGAGAAAACCACCCTTGGGTACTTCATTGAGACATTGTTTACCCACAAACAAACCTGGTTCTACAAAAAAACCCTACCCAAATTCAAACTCTCTCTCTTCTGGTGCCTGGACCCAAATTCTACCTGCTTCCCATTTCCTGACTGATCCTGCTGTGGGTTTTGCCTCTCTGAAGAGCTACTGACCCTAAGCTGAACAGCCTGTCTCCTGGGAACTTCTGTGCTGCAAGGAGTGGTGAGATTCCCCTCCATCTTTCCCCAATTCTCTCTCTCTCTCTCTTTAATCCAGGTATAACTTTCTACTTTTGTAATTAAACCTGGGCTAGCCTTCTCCAATACCCCTACTGTAAATTTGTTGTATTGCAACAGTATGTCCTTGTATGGCATCACTTTTAGTGTCATAAGTTTTATATACCTGGCAATACACTATTATAATCAAGCTGGTTGCCAGTTTCTCTCTTTCTCTAAATGCATTAACTCCTTTGTGTTCTTGGCTTCCCTACCTTGCTCTGCAGCAACGCTTCTTTTACCTAAGCCAAAGAGCCCTGGAATGCCCAAAATCCTATGGGGTTTGCTTATCAAGGGGGTACTGCTAGAACAATTATGTTGCAAAGAGGCATATAAAGGGGGTAGCTGAGAAGTGCTGCTCTGCCTAGCCTACGGAGTCCAGAGGTGCATAAGGGTGACAGCTGAAAGTGCTGTGTGACCCAGCCTGATTGAGTCCAGGGGGCACATAAGGGGAACAGCTGAAAAGTGCTGTTTGGACCCAGCCTGACTGAGTCCAGGGGGCACATAAGGTAACAGCTGAAAAGTGCTGTTTGGACCCAGCCTGCTCAGAAGTGTGCTCCATTCTGGTGCGGTGCAAGGGGCACATGAGGGTGGCAGCTGACAGTGCTGTGTCACCAGCCTGCTGAGTTCAGGGACGTATAAGGGTCAGCTGAGAGTGCTGCTAGCCCGGTCTGCTCAGACGCACTCAGTTCATCTGGAATGGGTGTGTATCTGGGGGGGGGTTATTTGAATCTGAAACCCTTAGGTCCTGCAGGATAGCTCCACTGGGAGGGGACTTGTAGCCATATGAACACACCAGTAACAGAAGCAGCACATTAATAGGATCACACCCCCTCTTCCAGGAAGGTAACCCTAATAAATAAGCATACCCCAAAGTGACGGGCAAATCTGGTAACATCATGGTGACTGCAGTGCATTTATTAACTTTAGCAACATATGGCAAGGGGGCACGTCTGGAATTCTTCATACGTTGATAGTCATGAAAAGTCACCATGATGCTTTGGTAACTCGTGTAATTCTAATTAATTTTGAGAAGCTTTCACTACAGAATTGAATCAAAAGAGATCACAGAAATCAGTGGGGAGTCAAAAGTCCTACCCTGAGTGTGTTTAAGTAGAACAAAGGTACTTGATTTAAGAAAGGATGGGAAGCAGATAGTGGGTGTGGTTTGTAATGTAACTGAAGTCTGTCTCTGACACATGGGGCTGCTAGGTAGGAGACTAAAGAAAGGGAAACGCAGAAGGATTCTTAACCCCCTGCAGGGATGGAGAGGGAAGAATATTCCACCTATGGACACTTTTTGTGCTCTTGGGAGATGATAGAAATGTTCTTCTGCTTGCAGCCATACAGGTTCACGTTCAGATGCCATTTCCTGTCCTAGATGGAGCAGAGATGGATCTGGTAAATATTTGGAGACTGCTGAGAAGAGCGGTGTTGCTACAGGAAGTGGAGTTGATGGTTTAGTGGAAGGCCCTCTTCACTCTGAGCTTGCACTGAATACAAGATCTGCAGGGACGTTAGAGGAGCTGGACTGCAGGGAGAGCTTTTTGGATGAGAGCCCAGGCTAGAGCCAGGACTACTTGGGATCTTCAGACACCCCATGGCAAGTTTTGCAATCATAGGGATGAATAATAGGACACGTCTTCTGGAAGAATAAACTTATCAAATACTCCGTGTAGCTGTAATGGGATACAAACATCTTGGCATCCAGCTGCAGTGTGTTACTCCTTCCGCTCCAATCGAGCTGAGTGTCAGGGGAGGGGGATCTGATCCCTGTATTTCTTTCTTTGACTGTCTGGGGATTTCTGCTGCTGTATAAAATGTGAGGTGTATTTTGAGTTACTTCCTGTTTTTCATTTGCATTAAATCATCACATTCACCGTCTTGCTCACAGCTGTGACACACAAGCACAGAACAGTCCGTTCCCAGGGAGGTTTTTGTACTGGTCTGTATCACTGTGAGCGGCAAGCTATTGCGTTGCTGACAGTAATAATCTCCAGCGTCTTCCACTTCAGCACTGCTGATCGTGAGAGTGAAATCAGTCCCAGACCCACTGCCGCTGAACCGCTCTGGGGTTCCAGAGAAACGATTGGTAGAATCATAGATAAGGAGCTTAGGTGCTTGTCCTGGTTTCTGTTGGTACCAGCCCAAGTAGTTGCTAATGCTGGAGCCGGCTTTGCAGTTGATGGTGACTCTCTGTCCGGGAGACACTGCCAGGGATTCTGGAGTCTGGGTCAAAACTATTTGGCCACTGGAGTCTAGGTATGGAAAGAAAATTCATACAATCATGGCACGTTATTAAAAGTAATGAAAGCTTGGTATTTAAATGCATTTTTCACTTAAGCATTTGTTAAACACTAGATTGCAAAATAAATAATGCAGTAATAATTGAAGCTTAGCTTGCGTTTTTGGCCTATGAAGTCTGTTCCCTGTTGATATAATGCTCACCCTGAATCCAAAGCACTAGTATCCAGAGAAGCTGGGCCTGGGAGAGCATCTTGACAGGCCTTAGTAGGGGATGATGACCAGCTCACCAAGCAGTGTAAACGGGATCATTTATGAACGCTCAGCAGCACAGTCGGGGAAAGTCTCTCCAGAGTGAATATGCAAATGAGCCATTCATATAAATGTGCTGCGCTTTAGATGCAAGGGCATTTCCTGTTACTCTTGTGAGTTGTTCTTGTGAGTAACTGCTGCAGAAGGTGCTGTTAGCCTGGGTCTCCACCCGCTACAGCAGACATAGAGATGGCCAGCGTTGGAAGGCAGCATGTGTGCAGTGCCCACTCTAGGAAGAGAGCAGAATGCTTACTTGTGGTGGGTTCAGAGAAGCATCGAGTAATTCCTTGTGGAGCTTTCTCTCCTTGGCCATACTTCAAGTGCAGACCTGTGCAAACTGGTCAGTTTGGGTCCTTTATTTGGAGAAAGCAAGATAGTGTATCTTCCTCCGCAAGAAGAGGGTGTCTGTCTTTGTCTAGTGACTAGCCTCCATAAGAGGCTTGCTCTCCTGAGTCCCAAAAGCTATTTTGATACCTAACTCCCGATGATTTAAATACAAGTTCGGCACGTAAATATCTTCAAGGATCTCTGTCCAAGTGCCCAGTTCTGTATAGAACAAGAAGGTTTTTGCATTGGCCTGTATCACTGGGAAAGCCTGTTGACAATTATCTCCAGCATAATCAGCTGTAACACTGCTGACAGTGAATGTAATTAGTCGGTACGTCTACACTGAACAAAACCCAAAACACAATAGCGAGTCTCAGATCCCAAGTCAACTGACTTGGGTTCACAGATCTAAAAATAGCAGCATAGACTTTCCCACTGGGACTGGAGCCCAGGCTTTGAAACTTGACAAGTTGAGAGGGTTTCAGGAAGGTAATGAACATAAAATAATATATACAGAAAAATAAATCAATGCAATGATTCTTACCTTTCCGAAATTTCTTACCCTGTGATTTCTAACCTTTCTTACAAGTGACAGACAGAGGAGCCTGTGAGTTCTTCTCGCTTGTCTGTGTTTGGAAATGTTTGTTAATAAGCGTGCAGTGGAAACTGACCCATTTAAAAGTCCTTAGAAAGGAAAAATCCCTTGTGTGAATATGCAAAAGGGCCAGATCCTGGAAGCTGACAGAACTATAGCTCCAGGAAAGCTGTTCTGAAATATTTGGCTTGTCTGTTTCATGCTGCTATTGCCTGTAATAACTATTTATGATCACTCACTATTCTGGAGTTAAAGTGCCCAGACTGAGGTTTACATGGCAAAAGGTGGTTACAGTGGTGGATTCATTATTCAATGAGTAGACTATCAACGGGAAGCAGAGCAGGCTGCGCCTCTGCAGATTTCTATATTTAAACACAAGCCCATCTATAATAATTTAGTGATGTAAGGCCAATCATGCTCCAATTACATAGTGATCAGATAGCCTCATAGATAATTCCACTTATTTCACTGGGGCTGCTCAAGTCAGCAGGGATTTAGCTGTGGGTTCAAGGGGATATCAGTTAGGTACGGTTTTTTTTTAAGAGTGTGATCATGGAGGCCCATCCACTCCATTCTTCTTCTTCCTCTTTAATCAGACCATACCAGTAAAGAAGTTTAGGAAACTAACTGGCCTGTCTGGCATAACATCACCAATTCTGCAAAGTTGTATCAAATTTCAGGAAACTGGGCTTGTTTAGTCTGCAGGAGAGAAGAGTGAGGGGGGATTTGAGAGCAGCCTTCAACTACCCAAAGGGTGGTTTCAGGAAGGGTGGAGCTAGGCTGTTCCCGGTGATGGCAGATGACAAAGCAAGGATCTTTGAGTTCAAGTTGCAGTGGGGGAGGTCAAGGTTGGATTGTAGGAAAAACCTTTTCACCAGGAGACTCATAGACTCATAGACTCATAGGTCAGAAGGGACCAATATGATCATCTAGTCTGACCTCCTGCACAAGGCAGGCCACAAAACCCTACCCATACACATTTATAACAACCCCGAACCCATGACTGAGTTATTGAAATCCTCAAAAGTGAGATTTGAAGACCTCAAGCTGCAGGGAATCGATCAGCAAGCGACCCATGCCCCACGCTGCGGAGGAAGGCAAAAAACCTCCGGGGCCTCTGCCAATCCGCCCCGGAGGAAAATTCCTTCCCGACCCCAAATATGGCGATCAGTGGTGAAGCACTGGAATTTGTTACCTAGGGAGGTGGTGGCATCTCCATCTTTAGAGTTTTTAAAGTGGAGCTTGACAACCCCCTGGCTGGGATGATTTAGTTGGGATTGGCCCTGCTTTGAGCAGGGGGTTGGACTAGATACCTCCTGAGGTCCCTTCCAGCTCTAATCTTCTATGATTCTAGGAAAATACTGCCATCTACTGGCCAATGGCAGAGTTGTCCACAGAATTTAATCCATGAACCGTGTTGCAGTAGATGTTGGCACATTCCCCAGGGAGCGTGGTGATTCATAGCTGATGCTTCTTTCGTTTCTCATATCTTTCTCCCCGGTTAGCCCCAACTCACGTTTCAAGAAATAGTTGGTGTCATGGGGACAGTTCTCAAACATGAGCTCTTTCAATCTGTGGCAGTACAGCCATATTTCAATCTGTGGCCCAGCCATATTTACACCATGGCCAGAGTTCATGCTAAGGTGACATCTGTATCTGTGTGATCCTTGTAACACTGAGCTATTATCTCATTGTACAGCAGGATCCCCATGTAGTACATCAATGACAGATGGGCCTTAGTAAGACAGGATGGCCTCATTAAATTACTGGACTGGTGTTTAAGCTGGGTTCAGCTCTTGGCTCTGCCTTAGTCTCCCTATGTGACATGTGACAAGTCACTTATTATCTCTCTCTTTCTGATCTATATCTGTTACATGGGGAACCCAGCCACTTGATGAATTACTTCATGCTTTAAGAATCAATTTCATTGTACAGTTCTCCCCGCTGCGCTCCTGGATGAAGTCCCCTCTCCAGCGTTGCAACTTCAACGGCCGGTGTTGTTGAGGAAGCAGCGCTCTGGAAACCTTTCAGGCACTCTTCTTCATGTTCATTTGCAGCCATGGAATTTTTCCAGAGCTTGGACGCAGCACCAGTCACACTAACAGCCCCATAAACCAAGAAATCAATTACAAATGAAGGTCCAGATTTACTTTGGATGCTCTGGTGATGCAAACTGGCTGGTGTGCTCTGCCTGCTTTGGTGTACAAGTAAATCTGCCCTCTTATTTGAAGAGTGGAGAGCTTTTTAGACAACATGCTGTTGTTCATGCTGAGGTTCTGGGCTTGATGCAGAATTTATTGGGTGGGTTCTATAGCTGGCGTCATGCAGATGAGATGATCATGATGGTCCCATCTGGACTTAAAAATCTACAAATTTAAATAAAATAAAAAGAGGGAGGGCTGACATTACATATCTGCATCACATTAGTATTGTTGTATAGTGTTTTAGTGATCATGTATGAAATTGCATGTGCGCATGTGTGTGTAAACCTAAGGAAATTCCAGAAACAAAACTACATTAAGATAAACTTAAGGTTGTCCGTAGTTATCCATAAGTTAAGATATTAGGAGGAAGTTTCACTTAGCCTAGAACCCTGCATTGTGTAACTACGGGCATTCGGAATTAAGGCTTACATTGTAAAGTGTTTGGGTTTTTTTTAAGCCAGAAAAGTGCTGTTAATGCACCCAAATAATCTATGGTTCGGTTTAGAGGGAAATATATGAAAACTCCATTGTGTCCTTAAAATCTTTCTAATCAGATCTAGGATTCTCAAACACTAAATTGCTTTAATCGCAATGATGCACTAATTGCACTACATCATTACAGGGAAGAGGGAGGATGTTTGGTGCCCTCATTGTGTGTTTCCATACTGTTACATGTTTTATTGTCTTTTAAATATAGCTCGGGTTTTCCTAGGTTTATAGTACTCTCTTTTTTTGTGGGGAAGTAATATACGTACAACTCCCCTATATAATGTATATTATCTTCAATGACAAATATATACTCATAACCAATACTCCATCTTAATGTCGTTTCTGTCTGGTAATATTCAAAGAGACATTTATATCCTAGAGGAGAATATTTTTTCACAGCAGAGAGTGTGTCCCCACAACAAAGTTTATTTTGGAACTGTGTGTGGGTTCTTTTTTTTTTTTTTGAATGCTTATTTTGAACCAAAACTTCTAGACTTCTCAGTTTTGTAGAGTCAGGTGACATTAAATAAATACAAATATGAAGCTGCCCCCGTAATATAGACACATGTCCCATTTTGTACATGTTGGGGTCTGAGAGCAGGTGTAGCAGAATCGAACATCTATCAAGGACGCAAGCACCATCGCCTTCCTGAGAGCAAGGAAGCACACTGGACATTGTTGTCCCAGGCACGCCATGGGCAGACCGCCCATGTGTTCTACCTGCTTATCCACAAACCTGCCGCTTGTGGTGACAACGAACAGCATTTGGACCCCTCTCCAACAGGCCAAGAAGGGGGCTGCACTCTGGAGTGCAAGACATCAGTGGATTCCCCGCCAGTAACCCACTGAAAATAGATAGGCTGCAAAGTTTGGGAAGGGGATCAAGCAGTGAGCCCAGCCCATGAGAGGATGTCTTGTCTCATTCCCAGAAAGGCATTTCCTTTCATGATGGCCCACTTAGGTTTGTGACTATGTTGTGTGCTAATGCTTTACTGTATGTCATCTGGTGTCAGTGTATTCGCATGTGATCTGTGCTGCATAAAGAAGAGACTATTACTGTTATTTATTTGGGGTTTTTCTGAAAACAACCTTAATTTCCTGCTAATTCAGTTTGCTTTCTGAATTAATGTATTAATTCCCAGACAAAAATGGCATTAAGATTATATCAGTTCTTTGGGGAAGGATCATCTCTTTGTTCTGTGTGTACAGCACCTAGCACAATGGGGTCCTGATCCATGTCTGGGGCTTTGCAGGTTCTACTTCATTGCAAAAAATAAATAAGAAGATGAAGTTAAGGCTGAGAGTGCATATTAGTAATTTACGATCAAATCAATGACAGGGCTCTTGTCGTTATTCGAAAACCAAGGATCGTAAACTCAGAAAAAACACAGTTGAGGTTAGTTTTTTAACAAGATGTTAAAGTTTGTGTTATTTCACTAATGACCGTCTGTTGTTCTTTTAGTGGATTGGAGGCGTTATCCTCTTCTTTCTTTTTTTTTTTTTTGGCAGAAAATTTGAAAACTAGATTCTTGGCCTACTTGTGTGTATTCATGTCTACTAGACTTCATGTTTCATAGAGCAGGGAGGTTTTTGTATTGGTCTGTATCACTGTGAGAGGGAAGTTAGCGTACTGCATGCAGTAATAATCTCCAGCATCCTCAGCTTCAACCCTGCTGATGGTGAATGTGTAGTCAGTGCCCGACCCACTGCCACTGAACCGGTCGGGGACTCCCGTGTAACGGTTGCTGGCGTCATAGATAAGAGGCTTGGGAGCCTGTCCCGGTTTCTGTTGGAACCAAGCGATGTAGTTGCTGATGCTGGCACTGGCTTTGCATTTGATAGTGGCTGTCTCTCCCACGGACACTGAGAGAGATTCTGGAGTCTGAGACATCACGGTCTGCCCGCTGGAACCTGGAGGGAGAGAAAATTAAAATTGGCAAGGTTGGGGTTGGGGAAATGGGACAATGACAGTAAGCATATATAAAACTTTACAGTGAAATACTTGTAAAGTAAAGAGTAGAAATAAATTAGAAAATATACCCAGAATTAGGACATAAATATATAAACCACAGCCATTTTCCTATGATTTATCACATTCCTTATCAACGCTTTTGACATTTGTCTGTTTCTTACCCTGAAACCAGAAAAGCAGCAGGCAGAGAAGGGGAGTCTTGGAGATCATCTTGCCGTTGTGTGGCCAGGAAAGGCTCATCTGTACAGCAGGGCAGTGGAACCAATTATGTGTTCAGCAGCTCAGTGAGGAAACATCTGCCAGGTGTGACTATGCAAAAAGGGCCCATTTATGCAAATGACCAGACATTAATGCCAGGGAGGAGTTTTGAAATATCGGACCTGATGGTTTCATGTGGTTATTGGATGTAATAACTCTGATATATTTGCCTGTTTCAGTTGGCAAAGTAGCTAGAGTTAGCATCACGGAACACAGGGTAACAATGGCTGCTTGATTGATGATGGGGAACCAAGTGAGCTGTAGATTGAAACACAAGTAGGAAGAGCTCACATCACTCAGTCATCTACTGTGTGGGGTTTAAATGCAATCAGCCTGGTCTCTTTGAATTAAGCCTTTTCCTAACCCATTTTCCTTTTTATTCATAGGGCCAGATTTTCACAGAGGCAGCCCGGCCAGCGGCTGCATGGTTCTCTGCAGGGGCACCAGTGGCTGCAGGCATTTTGCACCTCCAGGATGATGGCTGTTCTCAAAGACTTGAAGGGTTCACATGGGAGGAAGAAAACTACATCTGGGAAGAGGAGACCCAAGGTCTGAGCAGGCTTATATTGTGGGTGCAGGCATAGCTCAGAAAAGTTGAAAATTGGCATCTGCGGGCCAGGCTCCAGCGCTGCCCATGGTCTGTGCCCCTTCACCCTCGATTTCCATGATGTGGTAGGTGCCTGAGTCTGAGAGCTGCAGAGGGTTGTGTGAGGAGTGCAGGGCGCCTCCAGACCTGCTATGCTCCACTGCACTGACCACCCTCCTCAGCTGCTGCCTCTTTTCGGTGCGTGTGGCCAGCCAGCAGTCACTGGGAAGCTGACGGAACATCTTCTCCATCGGCTCCCGCTGGCTTGTGCTAGCCAGACCCAGTGTGAGCGTGTTCACACCCCATGTCATTGTGGAAAAAGGGTTGGCACCCCTCTGATTGACCATTCCCACTTCCCTGCGCCCCTCCTTTGGTGGATTTGACCATGTGTGCATCTTCCTTGCTTGTGCCTCCAGGTTCACCTGTATTGGGGATTTGCTCCCATACAGAATACAGTGAGTCTGGCCCATAAGGTCTGCATGTTCTCTGCACCAGTGCAAACAGACCCCTGATCTCAACACTGCCATTAAAAATCCCTAGATTAGTACAATTTTCCTAGGTTAATAATCATTCTGAGACCTTCAGATGGGATTTTGTTGATTATTCAAATAAGAGGAGCACCAAGACTATTTTAGGAATGTATTTATAACAGCAGAGCTGGTTGAAATTTTTCCATGGACCAGCTTTCCATCAGGAAATGTGGTTTTAATAAAATCTCAGCATTCAGTAGGAACACATGAATCCTGTTCAAAGTTTCAGGGGAAAGTTTTGATGAGGTCAAAGCGTTTCCTTCCGATATGGGCAAAATTGTTGGTTTGGTGTTAACATTTTGACTCTTATACGGTAGTGTGTGCTGTGGTGTTAAGTTCAGCTGATAACATTGAAATGAGCATGTCAACCTTATTGAAATGAAACGTCTTTGATTTTCCAAAAATGAAATTGTCCCAGATGCACCAGGGTTCAAGCGTAGGAATAAAACAAAGAAAACTAGTGAACCTCAGGTCTCTGTGGATATTCTAGAGTCTGTGAGCAGCCAAACTGTTTGTGTCCTCCAGTGTTCTCCTTTTTATTGTGTACTTGGAGATGGAACAAGTAACCCTCTTCTTTCACGTTGGACAGAACATCTGGAGACCAGACAGTTATATCTGCAACCAACAGTAACTGCATTGCACGCTGCAGAGAGCCGGGAGGTTTTTGTACTGGCCTGTATCACTGTGAGAGGCCAGCTGCTACACTGCTGGCAGTAATAATCCCCAGCATCGTCAGCTTCTACACTGCTGATTGTGAGAGTGAAATCGGTGCCAGACCCACTGCCGCTGAACCGGGCTGGGACCCCCGACTGGAGGTTGCTAGCGTAGTAGATAAGAAGTTTGGGAGCTTGTCCAGGTTTCTGTTGGTACCAGTTTAAGCAAGTGCCAACGCTTGTACTGGCTTTGCAGTTGATGGAGACTCTCCCTCCCGCTGGCACTGAGAGAGATTCCGGGGACTGGGTCATCACGGTTTGCCCAGAGGAGTCTGGATGAGGAGAGAGGGTGGGAGAGGATGAACAATGACACGGTGCTGGATATGGCAAGTGTTCACACACTGAAGCACAGTTTCAATTTACCACTGTGAAATTATAGTAAATACAACACATAGAATATTAATTAAACGGGTCAGAGTGACAGAATTTCTTGTGTCCATCACACTGAAAAGTATCACATTACTTGTCTTTAATTGCCTACCTTGAATGCAGAGAACCAGCAGGCAGAGAAGGGGCACGTGTGAAATCATCTTCTCTGACTAGCTGGCAAGGTCTGTTCATAAGCCGTGCAGTGGGAAATTAAACATTTATATGTATTCAGCAGCTGAGTGAGAAAACCCACATGCAAAAAGCATGTAAATTTTCTGCGCTTCAGTTTCTACACAGGGTTAGGAACTGTCAAGATTTGGCTTATTTCCTGCTGCTGTTGCACGTTAGAATGTTAGCACATCGTATTTCCAGGGTTCACAAGCTGTTATACCCAGATGGCTCTGCAGATCTGGTTTCATGCCCTTGGTGTGCAGCTCACCATTCTTAGGCCAAGCACTGATTTGAAATGGCTGGTCTCTACATCACAGTATTCCCCACATTGGGACCAAAGGGGTCTATTAGCTTGAGAGATCTAACAATAGAAGAGCTAAAGAGCCTTGAGCCTCATTTATAGATCTGCTGAGCCCCCGCATCTCCCATAACAGTGAACAGACGCTCAGCACTACAGACAATCAGGCTCACAGTCTCCGTTTTGGGCTTTTGGGGGGAAGACTCTGCATTACTGATGTGGACTAGCTGGCTCTGAGACAGCATGTTTCCAGAGGTCGCAATAACGTCTCCTGTGGCCGCCTGACATGGGCTGTCCATTGACTGGCCACAGCACAAGGTGGGTTGGCGTCCTGCAGTGAGAAACCGGGTTGACAGTGTGTACTGTGAGCCAGGTGTTTGCTCCTCTGCTGCGTGCTGGTTTCCTCCCCTACTATATCAAAGCATCTGTTAAACAGACCTCCTAACGATAGTATGGTGAGTGGAACCAGGGAAGAGGGGTCAGGTTTGAGGAGGAGCTGTTGCTGAGCTCAGAGGCTCGGGGAAGCAGGCAGAGGCAAGACTTCCAGACAGAGCCTCTGTGTGTAACACTGGCCTCTGAGGGTATCTCTTCACTGATGGTGGCAAATTCACTGCCGTCGGGTCGATTTATCTGGATTGATTGAGGGGAAGTGAAGACCCGCTCAATCAATCCTGACATCTATTCAATGAAACCACCTGCCATAAAAGCATAGCGCTGTGTCAATGTGTATGCATTTCTGGTAAGCGCAGTGTCGTGGAGATGGCGTGCAGAAGAGGATTTAGGAGGTCGAGTCCCACCGAATTTCCCCGTAAGGATAGACCAGGCCTCAACGTGTTGAACAAAGGACTCTTTCCTGCAACTTTGCCTGCCTACTGAATCACTTACTGATGACAAACAGTAATCGCCGGGGATTTTGCTTTGTGGTCAGGAACTTGCATCATTCTTCCAACTTTGCCAAATGATCTGTGCTCTTCACGTACCTCCAAGTCTCCTGCCTTTCCACGTTAGACAGAGATGTGGCAATATGGCACAAAATTATTCACTGATCCACGGAAAGTGATTCTAGCAAAAGTCCTCGCTTGGGCTGTTATGAACCTTCCCAACTATTGTCTCATCAGATGATATAGTCACTCCTTAAACTGCTTTGCGTCAGGGAATATTGTTGATTCATGGTTTGGGTGTGTGTATGCGTGTGTTTACATGTGCACACAGAGTTGGGTTGAGTGGTTCCAAATATAATAACATCCGTACAGCGTATGAGTTGTTCCGTGGCTGAGCTGTAGCTCTCTGCTTTGTAGTGGCAACTCTCACAGATTCTTTAAAGGGAAAGGTGTGCACAAGACTCAAATGGAAAACATGTCTAGTCCATTAGAGTTCAAAGTTTTCACTGATAATTGTTTGTTGAAGTTGTTTGTTGTTGGTTTCATAACTAGAAATGATCGTGAATCACATGGGTATTAATGGCTGGGGTGGGCGGGGCATGCACTCCCAATGGCTGGCTGTTATGGGACCACTGAGCCAAGATTTTCACCACGGAATTTAATTAATCAAAGAACAGTCCAAGCAAGTATTAGTGTGTTCTCCTAGGGAGAGCAGTACTGTATGGTCTGCTGCATCTCTTTATTCTGCATCTCTTCTTTAAATTCTACAGTTCTACATTTCAATATGCAATTAATGTTGTGAAGCCAATTTTCCACCACAGATGTATGAGTAGAAATCTCACATGTTGATGCTCAGTTTGGGATTTCAGCACAAGAAAGAGGCATTTATGCTCCTCAGAGATGAGTTGCGTACTCAGATGTGCAGTGTGGGAGTCCCTCTGAAGCCCATTGTTTGAAAACATGATCTTCTAATTTAGTCCAGGATGGGTCTGGAACAATCTCACCCTAGGCCTTGCACATTCTTTTAGTGTTTGTGTCCGAAGCCCTAATCTCATCTTCAGCCCGTTTGAGGGGAAAGGGGAATCTGTGCTGGAAGACTAACAAGAGTGTAAAACTGTAATTTTCATAAATTCCAGCATAATCTGGCTTTGCACAGGCTGATTATTAAACAAAATGGATACTTACAACATCATTATTAAAGCTTTATACAAGAAAGCTAAATATCATCAATCCTGACATTTTAACGGGAATATCATAGATCTGGGGGAAGATACATAAACAGCAGAAATAGGTTGCAAAAAGTAAATGGATGGTAAAAGCTATTTTCCTTCATGCACATCCAGAGCTGAATTGGAGAGTGAGAGGTGCCTTCCACTTAATGAGTGTAGAATAAGTGGTGAGCACAGAACATCCTGCACATCACAGGGAAGTTTTTGTACTGGTCTGTATCACTGTGAGAGGCCAGCTGTTATACTGCTGGCAGTAATAATCTCCAGCATCGTCAGCTTCAACACTGCTGATGGTGAATGTGAAATCGGTGCCAGATCCACTGCCGCTGAACCGGGTTGGAACCCCTGGATCACGGGTAGAGGCTTCATAGATAAGGCGTTTCGGAGCTTTTCCAGATTTCTGTTGGTACCAGGCTATGTCATTAGTAATACCCGAACTGGCTCTGCAATTGATAGTAGCCCTTTCTCCTACACTGACTGCTAGGAATTCTGGTGACTGAGTCATCACCGTATCTCCGCTGGAGTCTAAAAGCAAAAAGAAAATATGTGGATGTCACAATAGTTTTAAAAGTACATTGCATGTGATTAAGTTTACTTGGAATTGAACATACTAGGAAATCTGTGTCGTGCCAGAGAAACCCCCAAACAATTCTGAAATGTCATATTTTTATTCTTTCTTACCCTGAACCCACAAAGACATCATCATGAGGAAAAGCAGATTGTGGGAAATCATCTTGACTCTTCTGGGTGACTAGAAGCTGAGAGCCCTGCAATGAAATATAAAATGCAACTCAGTAGATTTATAATGTCTTCTCAGAGGAGTAAGGAAATGGCACTCGGGTGTGAAAATGCAAAGAGGTCAGGCTATGTAAATTGTCTCTGAATTTCAGGGTAGAATCTGAAGATGTGAATTTTCTTAGATCATCCCCTGCCAGGGGTTGCTATTAGAAAGATAGTGGGAGATAAAATGGAAACACCCAGTAGGAATCTTATCTCTCAAGGGTTTGACGAGTTTGAATGACACTAGGGGTTGGTCTGATTTAGGACAAATGCTGGGTAGTCTGTAGTACACCAACAATAATGTAATCCAGTTTGGAATATTATTGCTCCATTTGGTGAGGGTCTGTGTGTGTGTCTGCAGCTGTGCTGAGTGATTCCAAGTATCACAACATCCACACAGTACAAGTGTTCATGCAGAGACTAGAATCTAGTTCTCTGCTTTGAAGCAGGAAACCCTTGTTTCACATGAAAGATGAATAAAGGAAAAATATCTAGTCAGTAAGTGATCAAATATTTCACTGATAATTGTGTGAATTATTTTTTGTCAATTACACAGTCTGAAATGTCACACTGAGGCTGTAATTGACCAGGGTTGGGTGGGACAAACATCTCCAATGACTTACCATTCAGGTGCACATTATTGATCCACAACTTTCATCAAAAGAAGAGAGAGAAAAACTTTGGGGCAGGTCCATTTAATTTGGACAGAGACACAAAAAATTTGTTTTTTCTCTTTCTGAATTTTGAATCCCTCATAGTTCAATGCCATGGGCATTGGGGAATCAGAGTAAAACAACAATAGCGTTCTTAGAAAAAAAGAAAATCAGACTGTCCCAGTCCACAAGTGCTACAAGAAGAGCCTCTTTTCTCACCAGAGACTCTTAGTATGACATTAATTCTGCAAATTCCAAAGCAGACTGTGAGGAGTTACAAAGGCATCTCACAAAACTGGGTGACTGGGCAATAAAATGATAGATGAAATTCAATGTTGATAAATGCAAAATAATGTATAATGGAAAACATAATCCCAACTGTACATACAAAATGATGGGGTCTAAATTAGCTGTTACCAATCAAGAATGAGCTCTTGTAGTTCATTCTGGTAGTTCACTGTGCAGTTGGAGTCAACAAGCTAAAAAAAGGTTAGGAACCATTAGGAAAGGGATAGATAAAGAAACAGAAAATACAGTGGCACAATCTAAAGCCATGGTATGCCCACACCTAGAATACAGTGTCAATTTCTGGTTGTCCCATATCATAAAAAGATATAGTAGAAATGGAAAAAGTACAGAGAAGGGCAATACAAATAATTAGGGATATGGAACGGTTTTCGATATGAGAGGAGATTAAAAAGACTGGCACTGTACATCTTAGAAAAGAGATGACTAAGGGAAGATATGATAGAGCGCTAAAAAGTCATGACCAGTGTGGAGACAGTGAATAAGGAAATGTTATTTACCCCTTCACATAGCTCAAGAACCAGGGGTCAACCAAAGAAATTTATGGGCAGCAGGTTTAAAACAAACATAATGATGTACTTCTTCACACAACACACAGTTCAGATGTAGAATTTATTGCTAGGGGATGTTGTGAAGGCCAAAAGTATAATTGGGTTCCAAAAATAATAAAAAGTTCATGGAGGATGGGTGTATCAGTGGCTGTTAGTCAGGGATGCTAAAACCATGCTCTGGGTATCCCAAAAGCTGCGATGGGCAGAAGCTGGGACTGGATGATGGGGGATTGATCACTCTGTAAATTGCCAGATACTGTTTATTTCCTCTGATTTATCTGGCACTGGCCTCTGTTGGTGCACAGGATAATGGACTAGATGGCCCATTTGTCTGACCCAGTCTGGCCATTCTTATGTTCTTAAATAGATTATATTAAATATCCATTCCTGAATTGCTCTGCCATTCTATTGCCATCTAGTGCTCAATGACAGCATTGTCCACAGAATTTATTCAATCGAAGGACTGCCCAAGCAGCTATAAGCACCTTTCCCTGGGGAGTACTGTACGGTCTGTTGCATCTCTGTGCTGTGACGCATGTCTCCCCTTTTTCGTCTCCAGCTGTACATTGCAAGATGCAGTTGATACTGTGGAGCCATTTTTCCAACACAGGGCCGTGTTAGTTTACATCTCACATGTTGATCCTCAATTTGGGATTCACGCTCATGGAAAGAGAATGTATGCTCCTGTGGATTGATCTGAGCACCCAGATGTGCAATTTAAGAGTCCCTCTGAGGACCCATTGTTTGCAAATGAGATCTCCTAATTTTGGCCACGCTGGAACAATCTGGCCCTAGGCCTTGTACATTCTTTTTGTGTTTGTGTGTGATGCCCACATCAGAGGTGCACACACGTTGGGGGGGAGCATTCTTGTGTTACTTCAGCTACAGCAGAGCTGTTGAAGTGGGGATGACCGGAGTCCATCAGGAATGTCTGTGATGGAATACACTGCTGTAGTCACACACTACACACCAGTGTAATAATCTCCATGTAAAGGATCATTTGAAAACTCATACTTTTCTGGTCAGCATTGTTGTAGTAAAATGTGGGGCAAGATCATATGTGAAATTATAAGATTCCCCTGTGTGATTTTATTAACACATGTTCCAAATGCCCTAGGCTGCTCCTCCCATCTGTTGTCTCATGTCCCATACACAGAATGTAGTTGTTTAGGGTATGCACTTATCTTTATTCTGTGTTTGTACAGCACTTAGAACAATGTGTCTCTGATCCATGTCTAGATCCTTAGTGTTACCATAATACAAATAAAAATACATGGGGTATGTGTGGAAGATCTGGAATTATGTGGACAGTCACAAAAGAAGATGCAGAGATTGATGACATTAGAATAGTTTGAAGAAATAAAGCAGCAGGTTGGTTTGGCTTAATGTGTGCTGGCATCTTTAAAGAGAGCAAATTGGTGCAGTCAGAAGGCATGAAAAATAATGTCCAAGATCTCTCAGCATGGCCCCTAAAAATACCTCGGAATTGGGGAACTGCCAGACTTTACATACAAGGAAATCAAAGAAGTGAGGAAAGAATATTACAGATGAATAAGAACTACTCTACGGACAAAAGTCAACTTGAAGAATGTGCTCTGAGCCATTAATATCTGGGTGACATCAGTAATATGGTACATTGCTGAAGGGATCAAGGGGAATCAGCGGGGCAGAGCTGAGAATGGGCTGAATGGTGGTTTTGGAAATAAAAGGTGACCGCCTCCCAGTGCAGCTAACTGGGTCTAACACATGGTGGTTGGGATGGGTGGTAAGAGGGGACGCTACTCCCTTCAGACAACGCAGGAGACCTTTGAAAAGTCTTACATGTTCTACTCATACAGAAACACAGACTGGACATCATCTGGACAGGCACCAGAGAAATAAGTGGGAAGGTTACAAACCCTGACTCGCTTCCTTACCACAGTTCAGCTGTTACTCTCAACTAACAGATTCTTGTGCAGGGTGTGAGACTCCGTTTTTGTTTGAAAAAGTGACTGATGGTGTGTAATGGACCAGCCATTGTGCACGTCTCCTTCCTGCTTATCCTCTGCCATGCAGGAGGCTGGAACAGAGGTTCATTTCAAATCTCAACTTTGGGAAGTATAGACATCAGATTGTGCATGGAAAGAGCTGAGAAGGGCTCTCGTACTGTTTTACATGTGGCTGACTGACAACTAACTTTGCAAGTTTTGTTCACGCAGCTGGAACAAAGGCAACCTCCTTGCACACAAGAGACAATGGAAAGGTTTTTGTATTTGTCTGTGTCTGTGTATGAGGGTAGGTGTAGATACTCAACTATTGGATTGAGGCTTCAGTGACATCAAAGTGTAACAGAGATTATGCCATTAATGAAGAGTTGTAGGGACTACAGTCATCTTGGAAACCAGCTAAGGTCAGATTTGATACTTTTTGCTCAGTTTTAAGCATGTGCTTCTACAGTCTCTCTCCCTGGGTCATGAAGGGAGCAGTGGATTAGAACACATGGAACACATGCTGAGAGGGTAGAATCATTTCATTTTCACCTGCAGCCCTTAGAACCCTACATACATTCAGTTTTTTCTTTCCCCTTTTCTTCTGCAAAAGATGATAGTGAATCCCTTGGTATTCCCATCGGTGTGTCTTTCTGGAAAGCCTGGCATGGAAGGAAATATTTGTTCTTGCACCTAGTTTAAATAGTTATTTACTATGTGTCTTCATCATCATGGTGACTAAAGAACATTTATTAACTTTAGCCACATATGACAGAGGCACGTCTGGAATTCTTCATATGTTGATAGTTATGAAAAGTCACCATGATTCTTTGGTAAGGTTCATGTAATTCTAATTTTTGAGAAGCTTTCACTACAGAATTGAATCAAAAGGGATCACTGAAATCAGTGGAGAGTCAAAAGTCCTACCCTGAGTGTGTTTAAGTAGAACAAAGGTACTTGGTTTAAGAAAGGATGGGAAGCAGATAGTTGGTGTGGTTTGTGATATAACTGAAGTCTGTCTCTGACACATGGGGCTGCTAGGAAGGAGTCTAAAGAAAGGGAAACTCAGAAGGATTCTTACCCCTTGCAGGGATGGAGAAGAAAAAAATGGAGAGTAAGGAATATTCCACCTTTGGACACTTTTTGTGCTCTTGGGAGATGATAGAAATGTTCGTCCGCATGCAGCCATACAGGTTCACTTTCAGATGCCATTTCCTGCCAGAGATGGAGCAGAGATGCGTCTGGTAAATACTTGGAGATGGCTGAGAAAAACGGTGTTGCTACAGGAAGTGGTGTTGATGATTTAGTAGGAAGCCATCTTCCCGCTGAGCTTGTAATCTCCGGGGCCATTAGGGGAGCTGCACTATAGGGAAAGTCTTCTGGATTAAAGCCTAGGCTAGAGCCAGGACTACTTGGGACATTCGGACTCCCCATGGCAAGTTTTGCAGTTATAGGGATGGATATTTGCACATGTATTGTGAAAGAATAAACATATCATATGTTCCTTGTAGTTCTAATGGGATACAATCAACTTGGCATCCAGCTGTAGAGTGTTACTCCTTCCATCCCAATGGAGCTGAGTGTCAGCGGCGGGTGATCAGATCCCTGTATTTGTTTCTTTGCTGGTCTGGGGATTTATGGTGCTGTATAAAATGTGAGGTGTATTTTGAATTACTTCCTGTTTTTCATTTGCCTTAAATTATAAAATTCACCGTCTTGGGAACAGCTGTGACAAACAAGTGTTGTGTAAAAAGAGCACCCGGGACCCTTTTAAGGGGAAAAGGCAGTATGCCACGTTTATTAACAGATATTAAATCAATAACTATCTTAAACCTATGTACACACACACACACACAAACACACATGTGCCCAAACACACCAGGAAATGTTCTGAGGTTGTATAGCTACCAGTCCTTATTGTGGCTTGAGCTCGCAGCTTGGGTTCATTGCTGGAGTTTGTGGCTCGTGGCAGCTACCTGGGCAGGGAATGGGCACGAGGAGAGCAGGGTCTTTTTCGGGCACGCACCGACGTGCTTCTTTGATGGTCTGCAGAACAGTTTCTCTCTCCCCAAAAGTCTTGCAATCTCACCCAGTCTTTTATAGGTTTTTTACTTCAGTTTAAATTTAGGAGTTTTGCTGAGTTGCGTTGCTTCCTTATGTCCGTTGCTTGCTGGACAATAGCAGACGTGACTTTCAGCTCGTTCCTGGTGTCTGGATTAAGTTTGCTCTTTTGTTTAATGGGGTGGATTCTTCGTTTTCTTTTTAGGGATGTGTTCACACTCTTCAGCCTTTAGGGTGGACACCACACTTCATCAGGACAAGCTGGCAGTTTGGGTCTGGTTCACACATCCATCCATCCTCCATTCATACCTTGTTCAGATAAGATTACCTGTTCATGTAAAAGTTTAGAAAGAGTTTTGTACACGATGGAGTACATTTGGTCAAAATGGGGTATTACATTTACAATATGGAGTATGGCTGAGGGGAGATCAAATAATAGACACAGAATTGTGAGAGGGTGATTATACATTCTGGGTAAGAAGGGTTGAAAACAACTTTTGTAATAATAATTTTTAAAAAAAGACATACTTATTACCTAAGGATAGGTCAATATACATTTATACAGCAAAGCAGGCTGGGAGCAATTGCTCAGAGGAAACAACACAGCCTTTACATGAGAAACAAAAGTACAGTGGTTCCAACCCAGCGCTCCCTGGTACTTAACCAAAGAACAGGGGGATTCCCTCAATTAGCAACAAAGTTGCAAAAAGCATCAGATGAAGATTGACACAAATAAAGCTAACTAATTAATACTATATAGAAGTTGACCGACTATCTTATCTACAGATACATAAATGAAGATTGACACAAATAAGGGTATGACTGAACCTAGGGAGTTGCCATGAATGAATCTACAGGCTTACAATTTTATTCCTACACAAGCACAGAGCACACTCTGTTGAAGTTGTTGGCTTCATAGGTAGAAATGATCATGAAACACATGGGTATTATTAACTGGAGTGGGTGGGGCAGGTGTTCCCAATGACTGGCTGTTATGGGACCATTGACCCAAGATTTTCACCACAGAATTTAATTAATCAAAGGAGATATTAGTGTGTTCCCCTAGGGAATGCAATATTGTATGGTCTGCTGCATCTCTTTATTATGCATCTCTTCTTTAAATTCTGCAGTTCTATATTTCAATATGCAATTTATAGAATCATAGAATATTAGAGTTGAAAGGGACCTCAGGAGGTCATCTAGTCCAACCCCGTGCTCAAAGGAGGACTAACCTCATGTAAATAATCCCAATGAGGATTTTGTCAAGCCGCAGCTCTAAACATGGAGTTTCCATCTCCTCCCTAGGTAATTAATGTTGTGAAGCCAATTTTCCACCACAGGCGTGTGAGTTGAAATCATGTTGTTGCTCAATTTCGGATTTCAGCACAGGAAAGGGGAATTTTATGATCCTGTGAGATGAGATGAGCACTCAGACGAGTGGGGGTCCCACTGAGGCCCATAGTTGGAAAATAAGACCTCCTAATTTAGTCCAGGATGTGACTGGAACAATCTTACCATAGGCCTTGCACGTTCTTTTAGTGTTTGTGTCCAAAGCCCTAATCTCACCTTCAACCTGTCTGAGTGTAAAACTGTAATTTTAATAAATTCCAACATATTCTAACTCTGCCACAGGTTGATTATTAAACAAAATGGATATTTACATAATCATTTTTAAAGTTTTGTATAAGAAAGCTAGGTATCATCAATCCTGACATTTTAACGGGAATATCATAGTTCTGGGGGAAGATATATAAATAGCAGAAATGGGTTGCGAAAAGTAAAAGAATGGTAAAACTTATTTTACTTCATGCACATCCATAGCTGACTTGAGAGAGTGAGAGGTGCCTTCCACTTAATGAGTGTAGAACAAGTGATCAGCACAGAACATCCTGCACATCACAGGGAGGTTTTTGTATTGGTCTGTATCACTGTGAGAGGGAAGTTGTTATACTGCTGACAGTAATAATCTCCAAAATCGTCAGCTTCAACACTGCTGATGGTGAATGTGAAATCGGTGCCAGATCCACTGCCGCTGAACCGGGTTGGAACCCCTGTATCATAGACTCATAGACTCATAGGTCAGAAGGGACCAATATG
>ML675627.1:11625769-11683022 GCA_007922155.1 Mesoclemmys tuberculata | reverse complement strand
CCAGCTTCGTGTCATCCGCAAATTTTATTAACACATTCTCGCTGTGTAAACACATTCTCGCTGTGTTAAACACATTCTCGCTGTGTAAATCACGGGTAGAGGCTTCATAGATAAGGCGTTTCGGAGCTTTTCCAGATTTCTGTTGGTACCAGGCTACGTCATTAGTAATACCCGAACTGGCTCTGCAATTGATAGTAGCCCTTTCTCCTACACTGACTGCTAGGAATTCTGGTGACTGAGTCATCACCGTATCTCCGCTGGAGTCTAAAAGCAAAAAGAAAATATGTGGGTGTCACAATATTTTTAAAAGTACTTTGCATGTGATTAAGTTTACTAGTAATTAAATATACTAGGAAATCTGTGTCATGCCAGAGAAACCCCCAAACAATTCTCAGATGTCGTATTTTTATTCTTTCTTACCTTGAGCCCATAAAGACATCATCATGAAGAAAAGCAGATTGTGGGAAATCATCTTGACTCTTCTGGGTGACTAGAAGCTTGAGAGTCCCGCAATGAAATATAAAATGCAACCCAGTCGATTTATAATCCCTACTCAGAGGAGTAAGAAAATGGCACTCGGGTGTGAAAATGCAAAGAGGCCAAGATATGTAAATTGTCTCTGAATTTCAGGGTAGAGTCTGAAGCTGTTCATTTTCTTAGATCATCCTCTGCCAGGGGCTGCTATCAGTAAATAGTAGGAGATAAAATGGAAAAGCCCAGGTCGGAATCTTATCTCTGGAGTGTTTGGAAGGTTTCATATTAGTGGTAGGTCTGATATAGGACAAATGCTGGAGACTCTGAAGTACACCAACTATATTGTAATCCAGTTTGGAATATTATTGCTCCATTTGGTGAGGGTCCCTGTATGTGCGTGTCTGCAGCTGTGTTTTGTGGTTCCAAGTATCACAACATCCCCACAGTGCAAGCATTCATGCATGAGCTGGAATCTAGTTCTCTGCTATGAAGCAGGAATCCCTTGTTTCACATGAAAGAAGCACAAAGGAAAAATATCTAGTCAATAAGTGATCAAATATTTCACTGATAATTGTGTGAATTATTTTTTGTCAGTTACACAGTCTGAAATTTCACACTGAGGCTGTAATTGACCAGGGTGAGTGGGAAAAGCATCATCAATGATTTACCATCCAGGGTCCTATTATTGACCCACAATTTTTATCAACAGGAGAGACAGAAAAGCTTTGGGGCAGGTTCATTTAGTTTGGACAGAGACACAAAGAATTTGCTTTTTCTCTCACTGAATTTTGAATCATTCATAGTATCAGTGACATGGGCATTACTGCAAAATGGGAATCAGTGTATAACAACAATAGTGTTCTTAGAAAAAGGAGAACATCAGACTGATCCAGTCCACAAGGGCTTGTCTCACCAGAGCCTCTTAATTAAGCAAATTTCCAAGCAGATTGTGAAGAGTTACAAAGGGATCTCACAAAACTGGGTGAGTGGGCAATAAAATGACAGATGAAATTCAATGTTTATAAATGCAAAATAATGTACATTGGAAAACATAAACCCAACTGTACATACAAAATGTTGGGGTCTAAACTAGCTGTTACCAATCAAGAAAGAGGTCTTGTAGTCATTGTGGATAATTCTCTGTGATAGTTCTCTGTGCAGTTGCAGTCAAAAAGCTAACATGTTAGGAACCTTAGGAAAGGGATAGATTAAAAAACCAGAAAATATCATAGTGGCACCATCTAAAACTATGGTGTGCCCACACCTTGAATATAGTGTCAAGTTCTGGGTGTCCCATATCAGAAAATGATATATTAGAAATGGAAAAAGTACAGAGAAGTGCATTGTAAATGATTAGGGATATGGCAGAGTTTTCATATGAGGAGAGATTAAAAGGACTTGCATTCTACATCTTAGAAAAGAGATGACTAATGGAGGATATGAAAGAAAGCTCTAAAATCATGACCGGTGTGGAGAAAGTGAATAAGAAAGTGTTATTTACCCCTTCACCTAACTCAAGAACCAGGGGTCAACCAAAGAAATTAATGGACAGCAGGTTTAAAACAAACATAATAATGTACTTCTTCACATAACACACAGTTAAGCTGTAGAAATTATTGCCAGGAGATGTTGTGAAGGCCAAAAGTATAACTGGGTTACAAAAATAATGAGAAATTCATGGAAGAGGGGTGTATCAATGCCCGTTAGTCAGGGATGCCAAACCCATGCTCAGGGTATCTCTCAGGCTCTGATGGCCAGAAGCTTGGACAGGATGATGGGGGATTGATCACTTTACAGTTTGCCAAGTTGTGTTCATTCCCTCTGATGCATCTAGCACTTGCTACTTTTGGAGGACAGGATACTGGACTAGATGGTCCATTTGTCTGACCTAGTCTGGCTATTCTGATAATCTTAAATGGAGAATATTAAACGAAAACCATCCTGTTGATTGACTGAAATATCCATTCCTGAAGCACTCTGCCTTTCTATTGCCATCTAGTGCTCAAAGACAGAATTGTCCACAGAACATATTCAGTCTATGAGCACCTTTTCCTGGGGAGTGTAGTACTGTACGGTGTGCTGCATCTCTGTACTGTGATGCGTGTCTCCTCTTTCATGTCTCCAGCTGTACATTGCAAGATGCAGTTGGTACTGTGGAGCCATTTTTCCAACACAGGGCTGTGTTAGTGCACACCTCACATGTTGATGTTCAATTTGCGATTCACCTCATGGAAAGGGAATTTATGCTCCTGTGGGTTGATCTGAGCACCCACATGTGCAATTTGAGAGTCCCTCTGAGGACCCATTGTTTGCAAATGAGATCTCCTAATTTTGGCCAGGCTGGAACAATCTGGCCTTAGGCCTTTTACATTCTTTCTGAGTTTGTGTGTGAGGCCCACATCAGAGGTGCACACACGTTGTGGGGGAGCATTCTTGTGTTACTTCAGCTACAGCAGAGCTGTTGAAGTGGGGATGACCGGAGTCCTACAGGAATGGCTGTGATGGAATACACTGATGTAATCACACCCTACACGCTAGTGTAATAATCTCCATGTAAAGGATCATTTGAAAACTCATACTTTTCTGGTCAGTATTTTTGTAGTAAAATGTGGGGCAACATCGTATGTGAAATTATAAGATTCCCCTGTGTGATTTTATTAACACATTTTCCAACCCCCCCACCCTGCTCCTCCCATTTGTTGTCTCATACCCCACACTTAGAATGCAGTTGATCAGGGTATGCACCTATCTTTATTCTGTGTTTGTACAGCACTTAGAACAATGTGTCACTGATCCATGTCTAGGTCCTTAGGTGTTACCAGAATACAAATATTAATACTTGGGTTATAAATGGAAGATCTGGAGATTGATGACGAGATTGATGACATTAGAATAGTTTGAATAGCATATTTAAAGAGGGCAAATTGGTGGAGTCAGAAGGCATGAAAAATAATATCCAAGATCTCTCAGCATGGCCCTTCCAAACACCTTGGAATTGGGGAAATGCAGACTTTACATATAAGCAAATCAAAGAAGTGAGGAAAGAATATTACAGATGAATAAGAACTACTCTACGGACAAAACTCAACTTGAAGAATGTGCTCTGAGCCATTAATATCTGGGTGATATCAATGATATGGTACATTGCTGAAGGGCTCAAATGGAATCAAAGGAGAAGAAATAATTTTGACATCCAAACAAGAAAGCCCCTGGCAATGCATACAATAACGAATATCAGTCAAGATGTGGACAAGATATACATTCAAAGATGTGACGGAGGAAAAGGTCTGCTATCTGTGGAGGAAGCAATTAATAAAGAATACAATATCTAAATATATGAGGAATCAGACAGAGTAAAGTTCTTCTGGTTGCAATAATAAGTGATGACCAAGTGTGCATCCCAGTCCAAGAAAGCAAAAAGGAAAGCACCAAATAAAGGCTTGAAAGAAATCAGTTCACAGTCAGTGAAGGAGAAAGAAAGCAAAACAATGAGTGTGTTACCTGGGGTTCTGCCAACCCAGAGCTCATGGTAACTTTACTTTGTACAAGGCGGTGTCAGGAAATAAGCCAAATGGAGACACAGTCATCCAGCTGTTAGATGGACTGCTAAAACAATATAACACAAGAGTGCTCTTACTTTGAACCTATACTTTACTTAGGCTCAAGCACTCACACATGTCCGCAACAGGTTAATAAAACACCCCAACTTTCAATAATTACTGAAGTCTGGCCTGATCTTCCAGCTGTCATTGGAGGTCCTTAAGTTGTATCCAAGAAGAGATCCCAAAGAATTCGAGTCTCTCCCCCACACCCCCATTTATCCTTGTTAGTAGACAATAATGTGTCAAGAAAAAAAAACTTGTTGGGCTGAAAGTTTCAAGCTAGACCTAAGGTCTCCAGAGTACTTAATTAATTAGACTTGTTCCTACAGAAACTACATATCTTGAGGCCCAGACAAACATCTCACAGAGGGCATGTATAAATAAGCTTCTTGTTTTTTCCCCTGAAACACAGATCCCAGCACATCCACCAGAGCATCAGGGAGGTGTGTGGGGTCAGGCAAAGGTTGAGCAAGAGGCCCCTCTCCCCGTCTGGCTTTGTCATGCCAAGGCTGCACAGGCCTGCAGAAAGGCCTACCAAGTTTGGCTGCTGTTAGCAACAAGTATGATAATCAATATTATAGTATTAAGTGATCCCTGGCCCTTTTACTGGTCTATCAAAATCTTCCCGTACAAGTGATTGAACATTAACAAACTCATGGCTTGCGGAGAGATATCTCAAAAGAGAGACAGAGTGTCTCATTACGAATGCACAACACCTAGTTATATTCAGAATAAACAGCTCCCTCAAATGTAGAATGTGCTCTTTGAAGGAAAAGATGGTGGAGTACGTCTTGAACACCTGTGGTAGCTGGGCTGGGAAAAGATATATGAACAGACACACGTGTCTGCACTGGAGCTCTGTGGCAAGTGCCATGTGGTACTACGACCACCAAATTGAAAGTGTTCTAGAGAACGAAGAGGCTAAGATGTTATGGGAGCCGGCTAATGTCATAGACTGAACGGTGCAGGCAAACAGGCCAGACATAGCTATGGTAGAAAAGAAAATAATCAAGACCTTGCTAATTGGTGTTGCCTTACCAGCAGACAGAAACATAAAAAAGAAATAAGAGAAGGTAGCGAAATATGAAACGCTCTGCTATGGAGTAGAATGGCTATGGAAAATGAGACCAAAGATGACCCCAGTGATCGGACTTCAGGCAATTCCTAGGGGTATGATTAAGTAGCTCAGGAATGTGCTACACATCACAATCAGTGACCTCCAGGATACAGCCCTTTTAGGCACTGCAAGGACTTTAAGGAAAGTCAAAGGAGAATAAGGGTGTTCAGTGTTTAGGTTTTAAGAAATGCTTGTAAGTTGCTGCATGCATTAATCTCGCCTATAATATCTGTATCCTATGTTATAAGGTAATATCAAAATGTTTGCTCTGTAACTGTAAATCACCAGACAGGAGAGATGCGTTAACAAGTGTGAAATGCTAGTTTCCAACTGGAGGCGTTTCTCCTGCCCAACAAAAAAAGCCCATCACCACCAGATGAACTGTTGTGGAACATCAGAAAGCAAAAGGCTTTGTTGACTGATCCCCTCCCCCCATAAAGAGGAGACGTGCCAGTGAATTTCTCCCAACGTCTGAATTTGTGACTCAAAGCAGAATGGAGGAAGGAATAAAACCCCCTAACACTATCTTTTATGCTGCTTGGACTCCGTGGGTTTACTAAGCATAAACAAAAGATCCCTTAGTGCATGAACTGGTTAGTCCTAAAGGACATATAGAGCTTGTTTATGATAGATGCTTCTATTACTTTTTGAAACTTAAGATTGGAACTCATTTGTGTGTATATATATTTATCTGCTTTGACCTTGTAGGTAACTCTCCTATTTCCTTTTCCTAGTTAATTAATCCTTAGCTAGTTTATTACAGGATTGGCTACCAGCGTTGTCTTTGGTGTGAGATCTAAGGTGCCATTGACCTGGGGTAAGTGACTAGTCCTTTGGGACTGGGAATAACCTGAATATTGCTGTGATTTTTGATGTAAGAGGCCATCTATCACAAAGGTACACTCACGTGGGTGGCAAGCTAGATTGGAGATGCAAGGGGACTTTCAGTGACTCCATGTTTTGGCTACTGTTGTGCCTGAGGAATTTACACTTGATACTTGGTTGGTGAAATCTAAGTATAGAACTCACGGCCAATTTGGGGTTTGTGCCCTGTTTCCTAACACTGTCTTGAGACTGATACTCACGCTCTTGACCCATTGCAGGACAGTTTGACAGTCAGGATTTATTAGTGACTAATGGGGATAAATTTTAGACAGCAACATTCCCCTTTTGATGCTCAAAAGTCTTGTATGTTGTGAAGGCTATTTGCTTAAAACAATATCCCAAGGATGTAATACTGAGGGATACTAATTAATAACAACAACAACAGGGCAATTACTTCTCAGTAGCTGTACAGCTTCACTAAACTCTGAAGAAATTCATTCCAGTGAAAGTAAGTACATTATACTTTTCTTGATCTCTTAAATTAAATCTAGCTATAATACAGCCTGTGTAAGCAATGTGGGTACTTACATCCTGTTTTTTTCTTAAATGTTTCATGTATGAAAATCTTAAATGTTCATAAGGCTATCAAAACTGATGGAAAGCACATTCCTATTGGGAGAGCCCAGAATAAAAGTAGAAATGGATTGAATTTTTCAATTTATTTTGTTTTCTGTTCAAATGAGATTTAGCTGCAAAAAAATCGAAAGCCAGAAGTGTCTTCCATGTATCGAGTATAGAACAGACGGCCAGGACAATGCACGCCGCACAGCATAGGGCAGTTTTTGTATTCGTCTGTTTCACAGTGTGGGGCCGCTCCTCATACTGCTGACAATAACAATCTCCTGCATTATCAACTTCCGCCCGGCTGATTGTGAAGGTAAAATCACTTCCATAGCCACTGCCACTGAACCTGTATGATGGTCAGAAGCTTCACAGGTAAGAAGCTTAGGAGCTTCTCCGGGTTTCTGGTGGGACCAGGCTATGTTATCATAAATGCCCGAACTGGTTTTGCAATTGATAGTAGCACTTTCTCCTACACTGACTTATGAGGATGGTGGTGACTGAATCAACGCAATCTCTCCCCTGCTCTCTAGAAGTAGAAAGAAAATGTTTTCGTAATTGACAATATTCTGAAATGTACTTTAAATGTACTAGGAGTTCGACATCCCAGTGGATGCATGTTACAGTGCACACTGCAGGAAGTCATTCACAGTGTTCATATTTTCATTATCCCACCGCAAATCCCGAAAAACAACATCAAGAAAATTTGTGCATATGGAATTGTTTGGGCCGTGCTGAGTTACAAGGTGCCCTGGAGTGAAATCTGAAGTGCAGCATGACAGATTTATAGTCCCTGCTCAGAGCAGTAAGGAAATGGCACTCGGGGGTGAATATGTAGAGACTGAGCTACGAAAACTGTCTTTGAAGTGAAGAGTGTAGTTTAAAAATGCTGATATTTGTGGATCATCAGAAGCCAGGGGTCTCTCAAAAGCAGAATTTAATCAAGCACAGCCCAGAATAAATGAAAATGGACCCTTTCAAATGACCCTTAAAACCTGTTAGCTTTTCAGCTTTCTCACCTCACTTCTTTGAACAACATCCACAGCCCTACTTTGTTATTTCTGTGAAACATCCTTGATTTGAGGAATGAAAACAAAAATATGACAGAGTATATTGACATTCATCACTGCCCAAAGCCAAGCTTTTCGCATCCCCATTGTAGCCAAAACTTTATACTATCATAGACATTAGAGATGGAAAAGGCCTCTGCAGAGTTACCTTCCACTCAAGCTTTAAATTTCTCAGCTGACAGCTCTCTTAGGGCCAGCGCTCTTATATGTAGTAGCTGGCAAAGACAATGAGCAGATCCTGTGGCTGTAAATATAGGTAGCTCCAACAAGATGAATAGAACTATCTCAGGCTACACCAGCTGAGGATCTGGCCCACTTGAAATAAAAATTATGCTTCTAGTTAAGTTTTAAAAAAACAGAATTGGGTTTCCACGCTGTGGAATGAATCGCACACAACTGTGGAAGATTAATTTTTTGGCTGCATCCATTTTCTTTGTGCTGGCTTGCTCGCTGCAAAGGCTGGCTGTAATTTCTTTAGTGAGGTTTGCAAGGAAAGTCAGATAAAAGAAATCATCCAGGTATGGGGAATTATCACAGCTTGAAATCTTGTAAAGAGGGATGCTGACGGAGTTTCTTTGTGTCTGACTGGTAAGAGAGATCTTCTGTGGCTGGAAAGAGAACGATGCTCCAAAGAGTCACTGCTCATCAAACACAGTACCAAATCCATTGGTTCTGGTCAACTCAATTCCTCTGAAGTCAATGGAGATATGCTGATTTGCAAGGGTGGAGGAGCTGGCCTACAGGCCATGAAGCTCCAGTTTCTACATGTGGACGATAACTCCTGTGTAGACCTCCATTTCCGTTAATGTGGCTGGTGCAAGAAGCTATTCATAAAGATCAGATTGTAGCATCAGGGGCTCGTGGATGAATGGTAGCCCAGCTGAACCTGCTCATTACACAGCGGAATGAAGACATGCTCCAGTCATGCAGTGTCTCCGGCAGGCCACGGGGCAGCTGCTTCTGCATGGCTTCATTGCCGAGCAGCACTCACGGCTGCCCAGGCCTTGCTTGGCAGCGGGCCTGACGCCGCAGCTCTTGCAGGACTTCATCGAGGACTAGCCCTCGTATCCTCTCTTGCAGGCCCTGAAACAGCAACTCTTGCACAGCCTCGTCCTGGAGAACCATCTGCAGCTGCAGACGCATGATCCGATGCAGCTGCCTTTCCAGGACCTCCACCAGGAAAATCCAATACAGCTGCAAATGCGGGGCCAGAGGCAGCAGCTCTTCAATAGCTTCACCGTTGAGAGCCTCTCGTATCCTGTCTTCCAGGGCCTGATGCAGCAACTCCTGCCTGGCCTCATCCTGCAGAAAGCCTTCCAGCTCCCAGTGCAGTGCCTGACACAACGCCTCCTGTGTGGCCTCGTCCTGCAGCGCTCCTTGCAGCCACTCTCGCATGGCCAGATACAGGACGTGACGCAGCAATGCTTGCCCAGCTTCCCCTTGGAGCAGCTGTTGCATGGCGTCATGCCGGGCGCCGGCATCAGCTTCCATTCCGGCCCGCAAAACAGCCGCCAGAACGACCGCCTTCTCTTGGGCAGCCTCGTACCCCATGGCCACTCCAGCGACAACTGCTCCAACGGCCTTTTCAGTTCACTGGTGAATCAACAGTCGTAGCCCTGGTTGCTCGCTCCTGATGCCCCAGATGAGGTGCTGTTCTCGTGGGTAACGCCTGTGTTGTGTCCGTTCCAGCTTGGCTCAAGACCTGGTTGGAGCCGTGGAAGATTGAAGGAAACATTAGTTTTATTTAGCGCTGATGAACTGCTGCCCGGCCTGGTGCCCTACGGCTGGGGAGGCTGCTTCCTGAGCAGTGTCAGAAGCCCTGTAATTTCTGCCAACTGCCACCTTCACCCACCAACTGCCACTGCCCTCTAGAGCCTTCATTCTGGGCCCTGGGACTCCCCTCTCTGCTCCCTCTCTTCCCCCTCGGTGGGACCTCAGGTCCTTTCATCCAGCATGAAATAAAGTAACAGCCAGGTGGGCCAGATGGATATTAACTCCATCCAGAGAAACTCCTCTAACATCAGTGGAGTCACTTAGGACTCACACTGGTTGTGAGAGCAAAACATGGCCCACAGGACCTACAAACAGTTGCCTTCCGAAATAATATGGGACTTGAGCTTGTGACAAATGATTAGAAGGGAGACAAAACAAGACACCCACTCTGGGTGCCTATCGCCTTGGGAGGGCAGCTCACATTCAGTGAGGTGGCTCCAAAACATCTTGGTGGTTTTGGTTTCTAACCTGAACCAGGCTTCCTAGGGACCACATTTGGTCCCTTTTTAAACAGGCTTCACAATAGGTGTGAACTGATGTGTGAATGGTTGAGGGCGTCTTCTTTTGCACAACTATCAGAAATGAGTAGTACGGATGCATCACCCAGCCTTGCCCTCCTTTCTTCCCTAGGAAGCTGCACATTGTTCATTGGGAAAATAAATCACTTTCCTCGTCATTTCTCCTTACCCTCTGCAGCTGCCTCTGGGTCCCAGGATGCTCACCAGTTACAGTTTCCCCTCATTAAAATATTAAACAACTGGCAGCTTTACTCTCCCTATACTAAGCAAAGACTAGAATGTGCTTGATAGGCAGGCACCGCTCTGAGTGTGTGTGTGAGGGGTGGGGATGGGAGGGACTGCAGAGCCATCTGTCCCTCATGGGGACACAATCCCACCCTAAGCCCTGTGACGTGCAAGGGAACAACAGCTTTTAAAGCGATGCAGCCTGTTCCCTCCAGTCAATGCAACCTTCTCCCACCTCCTCTCTGTTCCTTTTGGGGCAACTGTCCAACTGCCTCACAGAGAGCTGTTCCTGGGGTATGCGTGGACTGCATTTGAACCTGGCCCTGGTGTAGAATGCTCCAGGCAGCAGAGTGAATGAAGCTCTGGGAAAAGTCGACTTTGAGCTTCCAGATAAACCAGAGGCACGTTTCCTGAAAGAGAAATGCAGGTGAGTTTCTATTCACATCACTGGATTATTCCAGTGTGAACATGACTAGCCCTGCACACATGCACAGAGTACTCGTGGACAGAATTTTCTGCTGGTTTCTGTTTTGGGGAAAAAAACCCCTCTTTTCCATTGCGAGTGTGTAATCAGGCGCCTCACATTTTCCCAGTGATCTAGTTGAAAGATTGCCTCTTTAGTTGCAAATTTAAGCCACAAAGTAGAGTATTTCCTCTTAAACATCAGTTAATTTGTTTTCCCATGTGAAATATTTTATTTTATCAAACCCTCGATTCTTCTGTGGAAATGAATTTTGCGCAGGGAAAATACTCTTGAAGAGCTGAGATGGTTTGAGTGATCATGATGAAAACTGCTGTGTGGTTTACTGTGCATGCGTGACTGAGTAGGGAAGTGTTGTAGAGTTAGAAGTGCTCTCTGCATAACAGCTGTAGAACAGATGGCCCGGACAGAACATACTACACAGCAGGGAGGTTTTTGTGTTGGTGTCTATCACTGTGAGCGGGGTGCGATCACTTTGCTGACAGTAATAATCTCCAGCATCATCGTTTTCAACACTGCTGATTGGGAAAGTGAAATCTGTGCCATAGCCACTGCTGCTGAACCGGGCTGGGACCCCCGGCTGGAGGTTAGCAACTTCGTAGATAAGGAGCTTAGGAGCAGCTCCGGATTTCTGCTGATACCAGTTCATGTCATCATCGATGTCTGTATCAGTCTGGCATCTGATAGTAACAGTTTCTCCCGTGGAGACCAATAAAGACTCTGGCGACTGAGTCAACACAAGCTGCCCACTGGTGTCTAGAGGTGGAAAGAAAATGTGCAAGTGTCGCAATGGTTAGGAAATTCACTTTACAAAAGTTTAAACGTACTAGAAACTAAATATACCGGTGATTCCATCGGAACCATGTTCATTATCCTTCCTACCTTGAATCCATAACAGGAGCGTTAAAAATAATAGCATCTGCGATGTCATGCTGTCTGTTACCTGGCTTGCCAGAAAGTCCCCCAATGAAATATGCAGCGCAGGCTGATGGATTTATACTGACTGCTCAGTGCAGTTAGGAAATGGCACTGGGTGTGACTATGCAAAGTGGCTGAGCTATTTAAACTGCCTCTGAGTTTCAGGGAAACATCTGGAAATATTAAAGCTTCCAGAAGCTCATATTGCTGCGTGCTGGTGATGACAAACCTATGTCAAAAGGACCCTTAGCAATGACACTGAAGAACCATCATGGCTTTTCATGAAATTGATCCTGTGAGGTGCTGACTGACCTCAACGCCCATTGCTGCAGTTGCTTAGCACTTCACAAGACCAAGATGCACATGTCCAGCACATGAAATCCTTCTACAGCAAGCCACATCCTCTACCAATTGTTCATAGTAAGAAACATCCTCAGTTATTGGTACAATTTTTAGCGTATGGTAATTCATGTCTTAGATAAGTGTGGGTGTTTGCCTTCCCAATACAGACACAAATGCATAAAAATTATAGCAATCAGCAGTACAAAAGACCTGAGGCAGCTAGCCTAATTCAGTGTGTGCTTCATTGCTTTACTAAATAGGGACTGGATTTCTCTGAGGCTTAAAGTTAAGCACATGTTAAGTGCTTTGCTGAATCGGGCTCCAAATTCAATTTTTCAGGTGTGCACGTTCTCTTCTTTCCAAATGTGGTCACCTCTCTGTGTTATAAAAATAAAAACACATCAAGCTGCTGCAAGACCAAACCTGCCTGTGACTTTCTCAGAGTATTAAATATTGTCAATCTATTTGGAATGCAAAGCACCTCAGAACATGGACCACGTCTTCTTTCTTGTCTTGGACAGCCAAACAGGGCTGATGCTTAACAAATACAATGATAGTACCATGTCTCTTCCCATTGTCATTGCACAGTGGACATCTTGGCTGGTTCTCTCTGCTGGTCTTCTGATGATCTTCAAAGAATGTGTGAAGAACCCCAGTACATCTAGGTCCCACTTGCCCAAATGAAGGGACAGGTTATGTGTATTGACCTCGAATTTTCCTTGCAAAGGATGTAGATCAGCCACATAAACCCTGCAAATTACAAGGAGACAAATATGAGCCAATAGAAATGAACTCCCTGTTCTTCTAGTCATGGAAATGGGATAAGGAAACCAGTGAGTGATGAAACTTTTCTTCAGTCTGTAGGTCCTTTCATGATCAGTTTTAATGAAACTGCTTCTACCTATGCTCCTAGCTTCCAAACTTCCTGTTACCAGAGGGAGCCCAAGACTGAATTTTTAAAAGGCTCATTAGGGCCCGGATCCAGCAAACACTGACGTATCTAACTTGAAATGAATAGTCTCATTGATTGAAATTAAATGTGTGGTTTAAGTGCTTCACTGAATCAGGGCCTGGCATGGATCTATCACGTTACACTTGGCTGTACACATTGTCCCTCAACAGCCCTTTCTCTCAGGTCCTGAAGGAAGGGCCTAGGAAATTTACGGCATACAATCCAAGAACACCTTACCATTCATCTCCTTTCACCCCCTGTTTTACAGCCCCACTATTCTCTAACACTAATGAATTTTAATGACAAAAGGTTCCCTGCCCACCTCCTTGAGGGGTGAATGTTGGTGACTGCTGGCATGAGAGGTCAGGCTCAGACATAGCGTTGTATTTAAATATTTTGGCTTGTTTGGCTTGTTTGGCAAGGTGGCCTGTGTGATGTCTTTAACCAGCCTAGAAGACGAAGAGAGAAAATGAACCCTGTGTAGGGAAGGTGAGGGACAGGCTATCCCTCTGCATGAAAAGGAACAGCAACCTGCTGTCTGGCACAGCCAGGCGCAAATTAAATCACTATTGAAGCAAACTGGGCCTAAATGCTGCGGCATGGTTCCCGCATACTGCAACATGATGGTGCTGTACTCTGGAGGTTCTGCAGCAGCGTCTTTAAGATAAATATGCCTCACACACTACCGTTTTGCAGTTTCATCAGTTCAATATAACACAGCTCCGTATTTAGATACGTATATCTTAGTAGAACAAAGAACTGTATATAAAAATAACCGTCATCACTTCCCAGTAGATCTGCAAATAAAAATGTGGTTTTTTTTAATAGGCAATCTGGAGTTCTTTGTAACACTGATTTATCTAATATACTATTCACTTAAAAAATGCAGAAATAAATGACTGACTTGGCTTCTCAGCATGGCTGCTCAGGGGATAAACCACAAGCTACCATATGTTGGACACAACAGACCAAAAGACACAGGAGCTGTGACTAGGGTAAATACTGATCATTTCTTGTCCAATTGCACCACTTAGTGTTTGTCTGATTTGCATGAACCCAGCAGCAATGTCTTTTACTTACTATGTGTCTGGCTTTTTCAGTTATGTACAGTTTGAGTTAGCTCAGTTTCTAATGACAGATCATTGCACACCTGGGATTGTTTCGTCGTTCAAGATAATAACAAAAAAAAACCCTAATTTTGATTAATTTTACAATCAGGAGGGGGGGGAAGGGGGAGGGATTATACCAAACAAGAACAAAATCTTGTTTGGTTTGTATAAACAACCTTGTTTCACACTTCTCTGAAAATGAGATGATGAATTATGTCTTAGAGGTCAAATAATAAGGTGGGTGCAGTACCCACCTACAAATGTTGGAGAGAGGCACCACATCAAATGCATCCGTAAAATAATGTTCCTTCTATATTAGTTGCATTGATGCTAATTATTAAAATGAAGCATAGATTTATAACAGTTCAGAAAGATTGTGCAACTTACTTATTGTTACATATGGGAAGGTTTGTAAATCTGAGACTCACGTGAATGATGGACAACAGGCTTCCTGGTTGCTTCACAGCTAGCCCATGCACTGCTACAGACTGGGGACCGACTACCTAGGCAGCAGTTCTGCAGAAAAGGATCTGGGGGTTCAGTGGACAAGAAGCTGGATATGGATCAACAGAGTGCCCTTGTTGCCAGGAAGGCTGAGAGTGTATTGGGCTGCATTAGTAGGAGCATTGCCAGTAGATGGAAAGAAGTGATTATTCCCCTCTATTCGGCATTGGTGAGGCCACATCTGGAGCATTGTGTGTCTTTTTGGACCTCCGCCACCCCACAGGAAGGATGTGGACAAATTGGAGAGAGTCTGGTGGTGGACAACAAAAAATTATTAGAGGGCTGGGGCACATGACCTATGAGGAGAGGCTGAGGGAACTGGATTTGTTTAGTCTGAAGAAGAAAAGAGTGAGGGAGGATTTGATAGCAGCCTTTAATTACCTGAAGGGGGATTCCAAAGAGGATGGAGCTAGGCTATTCTCAATGGTAGTAGATGACAGAACAAGTAGCAGTGGACTCAAGTTGCAGTGGAGGAAGTCTAGGAGGAGGCTTTGAGCAGGGGGTTGGACTAGATGACCTCCTGATGTCCCTTCCAACTCTAATATTCTATGATTCCTTGTTGGATATTAGGAAAAAAAATCACTGGGAGGGTGGTGAAGCACTGGAATGAGTTACCTAAGGAGGTGGTGGAATCTCCATCCTTAGAGGTTATAAAGCTGTGGCTTGACAAAGTCCTGTCTGGGATGATTTAGTTGGGGTTGGCCCTGCTTTGAGCAGGGTTTTGGATTAGATGACCTCCTGAGATCTCTTCCAACCCTAATCTCCTATGATTTGATGATCAAGAGGTAGCAGATGCATGTGCATCCCATCCAGCATAAAAACCTGAAAACCATATCTGCATTTGTAAATCTATGGGAAAAATTTTGTAGGTAGGTGACTCTGGCTTTATACTATTGACATATTCAATTATGTCTACAAGAAAATACATAAGGATTTTAATACGCACCATATATGAATAGTGAGCACTTTTTTGTCATAATTAGATAGTTTCTGTCATTTGTTTGAATTTATTGGAAAAACATTCAAGATCTGATGAGCCACCCCAAAACAGCAACACAATTTATTTCCAAGTTCTATCAGTCTGTCTGCCATTATGAGTGTAATATATGCCGCCAAACACAGCTCAAAATTTAATACTGTTTGTGTTTTTTGACTAGCCATTAAAGATTGTGTGGCTGATTTTCAAAAAGACATGCCTAAAGTTATACTCCTAAACCCATATTTAGGTACCTAAATAAGTGGCTTGATTTTTCAAAACTGTTGAGCAACTGGCAGCTCCTGTTCAATTCCATGGGTACTGCCAGTTAATTAGGGCTTTTATAAATCAGGCCACTTACTTCCATGCCTAAAACTGGATTTGGGAATTTAACTGTCGTCACCTTTCTTTAAAAAAATTTCCTGGCCTTGGCTCTGCATTTCTGCACAGACAGAAAAGTTACGCTAATTTCAAAGTACCTGGCCCTGCAGTCCCGGTTTAGGCAAGCACTCACTGATATGTTGTGTTTGTTTAAGTTGCACTGTATGCACAGAGTGGATTCATGGTTTCAACAGAAAACCAGGTAGAGATTGAACATGAATGCCAAAGCAGAACTCCTCCAAAGCCGTGAGCCTACACATCTCTTTTCTGCTTGGATTACATTTTTCCTACTGGATAGAGATGATGGGCCAATGGAAGCATTGACCCTTCCTTAACTATAGCTATTAATGGAAGCTACTGAGCAGTAAGTGCAATTCTGCTCTGTTCTTGCTCTTTTTGTTTCTCAGACCGGGAATGCTTTTTAGTCCATGGATATAAGTAAACTTACTGTTGATGTCTCTGAATCATTTACAAACCAAACAGAACCAGCACTTGGTGACGTACCTGTTTCCTGATCAGCTGGGGCGTGGTGCGTCTGAGTCTTGTTCGCCTTTTCAAGGCTGATCCTCCCAGAGGATGAGCATTTGCTGAAAGGTACCGAGTGTGAGCAGAGGGCCCATCCTCAGCTAGCATAAATCAGAACAGCTCCATATACCTCAGTGAAGCTTTGCTGGTTTATACCAGTGGAAGATCTGGCCCCAGTGAATTGGAAGGGGCTCAACATTTTCTGGGAAGTCTTTAGCACCTCACAGCATAGGGCCCTAACATACCGTATCCTCTCCATAATTAGGCCAAGTCACCATCACTGTAATATGCACCGAACAGAAGAAGGAACTTTTGGTATTGGTCTGGATCACTGTGAGGACTGAAAGTTCCTGCTTTGCTGATAGTAATAGTCTCCAATATCATCAGCTTCAACCCTGTTCACTGTGAGAATGAAATTGTTCCCAGAGAGATTCCCACTGAACCGGTCTGCAGCCCCAGAGGGAGGCGTAGAAGCAACATAAATAATGATGTCAAATTAGTTGATTATCCTGATTTCTGCTAGTACCAAGCTACATGGGTGAGAGGATCCGAACTGGCTTTGCAGTTTATTGTGATTTTGTCTCCTGGAGACTGTCAGGGGTTCTGGTGACTGTCATAACAATCTGCCTGCTGGAGCCTGGAGGAAGGAAGCGAGTGAAAATAGGCAATTTAATTGTGTATAGTGTTTGTGTTAGGAAACATCAGAATATTCTTTACAGAGGCGTAAAGAGAAGAGAGAGCAATTTATAGACAATCTTTTTGCAGCGACAGAAAGTGATTTACAGAGTTGCATACAGTGACTAGTGTAGGCAGAAAGTTTTCATACAGTGCATCATCTGTCTCTATCTACTGCCAAGGGAATTCAGTATTATACTATGGTTATTATTCATATTTAAACCTGTCATTACACATTTTCAGTTACTTTAAGGAGCTGAAATTTCAGGAAAAAGGACTTTGTGTGCATTCTTTGTAACTAAACAGCGTTGCACCAAAGAATGCACCTGTCCCATATCATTAATTTATCTTCTTAATAGAAATAATCAAGCAGGGGCCAAACATTGTCTAACTACTTGGGCCAAAAGGGGCAGCGATAATATTAATGAGTAAATTAATTAATACTTCCCTCCAAGCTGAGAATCTGTCTATCCCCACCCGCTGCCCCAGCTCATATGAGGCCAGCTTACGTGTCACACAGCTCAGCCAATAGCAAACCTGTACGAAATTGATGATGAAGCTTGGGATGGGCAGAAGCAGAGGAGCGTAAATAAAGAGACCCACATGGCATCTAGTCAGGAACCCAAGGGCTTGTGCTTTCTTGCTAGGCAAGCAATTCAGGCAGAGCCCTTGGCCTTCTGTGAAGTCTTCTCCCCAATCCCTGATGGCCCGTGATCCTGGGAAGCAGAGAACAACTCATTACAAACAGAACTCTCCAAGCTGCACACTGTGTGAATACTCCCTCCAGGTGATTTTTATACATAGGGGATCCCGATACCTTAGGGCCCAGGCCTTCCAGGTGCTGGGAACAAAGGGCCCTGAGCACCTGAAGACTGGCCTCTTGGTCAATAAAATGAAGAATACTTCAAATGTGTAAGAGCAGCTTGGCCCCGGGGCTCCAAGACCATATTCACCAAGCAGGAGCAGAAGGACAGAATGTTCTGCTATGAGCCTCTGTCCCCCAGTGCGCTGAATCAGCAGTGACTGAAAGAAGGCACTCAGTGAGGTTTTTAGGCAGGAACGGTCCAGTGACAATGGCTGGGTCATGGGGAGAGAAAGGGAGACAGGAGAGGGAAAGTGAGAAGAGACAGGGTGGGTCTATTAGGAAGCAAACACAGTCTGGGCCACCTCCTGGTGGACTCAGTTCTGTCTGCGATGAGAAGTCAATGAGGAAAGTCCTCCTCCAAGTGCAAACAGCCCTTGATGATGAATATGAGTGAAACCTATCTGAGTTAGAGAGAGAATGATCCATGCAGGCAAACTAGAGCAGTGTGCCTTTCCAGTGTATTTTGATATAAATTATGAGAGAACTATAACCATATACAGTGGGTCATGTGTTTAAAGAAGATTAAATGAAACTCTAGGAAAAATAGGTCCTTTTTTAAAACTTTATTTAGCAAGTCTGTACAACTTCACAACCCTGTTCCATACAACAGAGCAGAAATGCAACATTAACAATTACAGAAATGAACTTACCACCTTTTGTCTAGAGAAACATTTGCATTTTTTTTGGTTCCAGTTATCGTAGAAATCATTGAAATGTAAGTCTGGAAGGGACCTTGTTAGGTCATGTAGTCCAGTCCCCTGCAGACAGAATAAGTATTATATAGACTATCCCTAACAAGTGTTTGTCTAACTTGTTCTTAAACGCCTCCAGTAACAAATATTCCACAACCTCTGTAAGTAATTTGTACCAGTGCTTAACTACCTTTCCAGTTAAGAGGTTTTTCCTAATGTCTGACTTGAATCTCCCCTGCTGCAATTTAAGCCCATTTCTTCTTGTCCTATCCTGAGTGGTAAAGGAGAACAGTTTATCATCTTCCTTTTTATAATAACCTTTTACATACTTGAAAACTATTATCATGTCTTCTCTCAGTCTTCTCTTCTCTAGACCAGACAAACCCAGTTTTTCAATCTTTCCTCATAGGTTGTGCTTTTTAGCCCTTTTATCATTTTTGTTGCTCTTCTCTGGACTTTCTCCAGTTTCTGCACTGACTCAGCCGGCGTCCTGTGTGCCTCACATCTGTGTAACCAAGAATAGAAGGATGCATAATAATTCCAATATAACCAGCATATGTACCACGATAAGATTTGTTTCCCTAGCCTAGAAGATCTCTGCATGGGCAGACAGATTAAGACTCCAACTTTGTTATTTCCTGATTCTATCATAGATTCATAGACTCCAAGGCCAGAAGGGACCATTGTGATCACCTAGTCTGACCTCTTGTATACCACAGGCCATAGAATATCCCCAAAATAATACCTAGGACAGATCTAGAAAAATATCCAACCTTGATTTAAGACTTGGCAGTGTTGGAGATGCCACCACATCCCTTGGTAAATTATTCCAGTGGTTAATTATCTTCACTATTACAAATGTATACTTTATTTCCAGTCTGAATTTGTCTGTTTCAGCTTCTAGCTATGCTGTTCATTCCTCTCCTAGAATGAAGAGCTCCTTATCAAATATTTGTTCCCCAAGTGGGTACTTATAGACTGTGATCAGGTCACGCCTTAATCTTGTCTTTGTTAAGCTAAGTAGATCGAGCTCCTTGAGTCCGTCACCATAAGCCATGTTTTCTAAACCTTGAATCATTCTCGTGGCTCTTCCCTGAACTCTCTCCAATTTATCAACATCTTTTTTCAATTGTGGACACCAGAACTGGACACCATACTGCAGCAGTGGCTGCACCTGTGTCAAATACAGAGGTAAAATAACCTCTTTACTCCTTCTTGAGATTCCCCTGGTTCTCACTACCTTTTTTGACCATGGTCTCACACTGGAGGCTCATGTTCAGCTGTTTATTCTCCATGACCCCCAAACCTCTTTCAGAGTCACTGCTTCCAAGGATAGAACCCCCATCCTGTAATTATGGCCAACATTCTTTGTTCTTATACACTGACCATTAGCTTACATTAGCTCAGACTGTATGTGCTGATATTGCTTTTAAATGCCACAGGCCACAGATTTGGAGTAGTCTAAGGTCATGCAGTATCCAGAAGGAGGTACTCAGCATCTTGAAAGATTGGGCTCTTCATCAGTAAAAGGAAGAATATTTCTAATTCCTAAGAGCAGCCATTTTCTATGCTTGGGATCGTTGAGCTCCTGTTCACCAAAGACATGTATGTGCCCCAATGTACATTTGGGGGCTACTCCTGCATGAGATATCTATAAAGTTCCAGTGTCTTGGGGCAGCAAGTACATGCCAGGATCTGAGATCAGAATCCTTCCCCCACCCCTGAAAGTTGTTAAGCTCTATGTGTTTTGTTGGTTTCACCTCCATGATGTGTTCCCCGGGGATTATAGGTATGTTTGTGAGTTTCGTATAACGTGTGTAGCATTGGAGCTAATGTGAAGGTACAAATAAACTTAAAAGTGTAAAAAGTTGGGCATTCAAAAACACCACTGAAAATTTGGGACAAAATGTTCTGACTGGTGGGGAAAGGTGTGATAATACATAAGCATCATGTGTATCTCGGTGCCCCGAGAGATCCAGTCCCTCCCAGTGCTCACACTGCAAAAGAATGTTACCGAAACAAGCTGAATGAAAAAAAAAAATCTGGCTCCAGATAATGTATTACATTACAGCTGGGTTAGGAGCTGCCACCACTGCTTCCTTCTGCTTTGTTGTGTGTTTCCTAGACCTCAGAACAGGTTTTTGTATTGAAGTGTATCACTGTGGACGGGCGGCTGTAATCTTGTCCACAATAGTATTCTCCTTCATCTTCCACCTGCACCCCATTAATGGAGAATGTAAAGTCAGTGCCGCCGTATCTACCACTGTATCGATCGGGAACCCCGGTGAAACGGCTGGTTGCATCAGCAATGAGGAGCTTGGGATTTTGTCCCAATTTAAGCAGATATAAGTTCATATCATTACTCATGATACTGGAAGCGTTGCACCGAATGGTGACCGTCTCTCCTGGAAACACCGTCACAGAAGCAGGTGTCTGAGTGATAACAATCTGCCCGTTGGATTCTAGGAAAGTGAGAGGGAAAAAAAGCCTTTTAGTGTATCTGATTTTGAAATAACAGCTTTAAAGTTCAGATAAAATGTCTATTACCTGTCTTCAACATGGAAAAGAGGATCCAGATCAAAAGCATTTGTAAAATCATGTTGCTTCTTTATTTGTGGCATTGCCAAACGTTATTAAACTGCAGCAGAAGTTTATAACTACGCAGAACTATAGCTCTTTTTAACTGTCATGTATGGAAAGATATGTAAATATGAGAGGGCTTAAATTTTGTTTGAGGCTTTCTGTCTTCTTCTTGGTTGCTGTATTAATAGGAAACAGATGCATGTCAGCATCACCAAGGATGAGTAACTTTAAGAGGAGGCATGTGTGCATGTTTTGGTGTAAATGAGAATTTGCTGCTAGATTTGGCAGTGGAAGATTAATACCCAACTATTCTGAGAAGTTCACAAAGCTGATAGAAAGCTTTTCAGTATAGCCTAACATATCAATCATCAACTATGCCTTGATAGCTTTAGGTAGAAAAATAAAACAGCTAAGTTCTGATGATTTAATTCCTCAGATAGAATCAGTTACTTTGAATATAGTGTACACGTTGTCCTTCAGACAGAAATTACTATCTTTTTGTTCACAAGACATTACTCTCTGTCATTAATGAGAATGCATCTGATGCATTGCCCAGGGAAATAAAAAGAAAATCCTGCTTTGACCTAAATGGGGCTTAAATCAGGCTTAATGTTTATCTTATGCGGTGCAATATTTCTGAAGGTGCTCAGATACCATGGGGAAAAGTGTCATGGAAGAACATAGACAGCCAAATCATGGTTGTTCTTTATATAGCACCCGTAGACTGAAAGATATTTTATAGAATAAATAGCAAGAAATGGTCCATTCCTTGAACAGTTTACAATCTCCTAGACAAAGGATGGGCGTGGAAAATAGTTGTTCTATTTAGAAAGGGTCCCTCTTCCAGCTGGGTCTCAGGCAAATATCCCAATGATTTCAGTGAGCTTTGGTTGAGCCAAGTGTTGTATGTGTGAGTTAATGATTCAGGATTGTTAAATAACAGGTTCAATTGGAATGATTTAATCAAAGATTACCATCAGAGATTAGTACAGCACTATACAGAATACAGAAAGAAATAGATACATTGCCTCCCTTTGTTATGATTGACAAAGATTGTCTCTGTGTCTTTCCTTCACTGTATCTGGAGGCACACGCAGTTTTCATTCCCCAACTAAGTTCCCATACCAATGTCATTACATAGGGTTTTAACCAAACAAACCTCTTTGCCAACGTAACATTTTGTGACGGCTTGTTGCCTGGAAGCTGGGATACCACAACCTAGCACTGACTGAAAGAGATGCAGTTGCTACAGTGTTTCACAGTGTGCTTTTATAGGACTGAAAAATTGATAAATATTCATCATTTATGTTGGAAATCATGTTTTAAAAATAAGCTTCTGTCTCCTCCAGTTTTCTAGCTAGGGTCCCACATAATGCCAGTGCAATGTATGGAAAAAACACCATACTTCATAATATTAGTAAGATCTTTAAAGGGCAACATTCCAGAAGGTTAGAATTGAGATCCAGGGTAGAAGTGAGTGAGTAAACACTTGTACTCTGCTTTGAAGCTGTAAAGTAAAGTAATTAAGTAATCAATCTGCAAACATCTAGAAGATAATAAAGTAATAAGTAACAGTCAGCATGGATTTGTCAAGAACAAATCAGGTCAGAACAACCTGATAGCTTTCTTTGACAGGGTAACAAGTCTTGTGGATAGGGGGGAGATGGTAGGTGTAGTATATATTGACTTTAGTAAGGCTTTTGATACTGTCCTGCATGACCTTCTCTTAAACAAACTAGAGAAATACAACCTAGATGGAGCTATGATAAGGCAGGTGCAAAACTGGTTGGGAAACCATTCCCAGAAAGTAGGTATCAATGCTTCACAGTCATACTGGAAGGGCATAATGAGTGGGATTCCTCAGGGATCAGCTCTGGGGCTGGTTCTGTTCAATATTTTCATCGATGATTTAAATAATGGCATAGAGGGTACACTTATTAAGTGTGCGGACAATACCAAACTGGGAGGGGTTGCAAGTGCTTTGGAGGATGAGATTATAATTCAGAATGATCTGGACAAACTGGAGAATTGGTTTGAGGTAAATATGAAATTCAATAAGGACAAATGCAAAGTCCTCCACTTAAGAAGGAACAATCAGTTTCACATGTACAAAATGGGAAATGACTGCCTAGGAAGGAGTACTGCCGAAAGGCATCTGGGGGTCGTAGCGGATCACAAGCTAAATATGAGTCAACAGCGTAATGCTGTTGCAAAAAAGGCTAACATGATTCTGAGATATATTAGCAGGAGTGTTGTAAGTAAGACATGAGTAGCACTTCTTCCAATCTACTCGGTGCTGATTAGGCCTCAACTGGAGTATTGTGTCCAGTTCTGGGTGCCACATTTCAGGAAAGATGTGGACAAATTGGAGAAAATCTAAAGAAGAGCAACAAAAATTATTAAAGGTCTAGAAAACATGACCTATGAGGCAAGAGTGAAAGAACTGGGTTTGTTTAGCCCGGAGAAGAAAAGATTGAAAGGGATATGATAGTAGTTTTTAAGTACATAAAAGGTTGTTAGATGGAGGAGGGAGAAAAATTGTTCTTCGTAACCTCTGAGGACAGGACAAGAAACAATGGGCTTAAACTGCAGCAAGGGAGGTTTAGGTTGGACATTAGGAAAAACTTTCTAACTGTCGGGGTGGTTAATCACTGGAATAAATTGCCTGAGGAGGTTGTGGAATCTCCACCACTGGAGATTTTTAAGTGCAGGTTAGACAAAAACCTGTCAGGGATGATCTAGATATTACCTAGACCTGCCATGAGTGCAGTGGACTGGATTAGGTGACCTCTCCTGGTCCCTTGCAGCCCTATGATTCTATGAAAGTGCTGTATAAGGGTTAAAATACTGCAGTCATACGGATGGTATGTGTAGGAGTATATCTGTTAGTGCACGGAGGGGAATGTGCTGCAGCAGTTCAGTTATTGGAAAAGATCATCTTAACAGACAGCTACTCTATGAGAAATGGTCATGTCCCTTGGAAATTCATTCTCAAGTAAAGGTTTAAAATCGCTGATTAAGGAACATCACCGAACCTGCATTTTTCGTCAAGAAAGCATTTCAGTCAAACATTTTTATCCAGCCCTATGGACTACAAGAGGGCTTCACCCCCAGCTCACACCCTTTACAGGGCTTGTGTTGTTATGGGCCTCAGTTTCAACCTACCCAGCCCCATCCCTCTCCATTTAATCACCTGCTGAGCGGCTGTCCATCCCATGCAGGGGAAATCCCATGGTACCACTATTGTGGTGCCTTGAACTGCCCCAACAGTCCTGGGTAGTTGTCACCCTAAAAGTACGTCTATACTTATGGTGGCACGTGGAGTACAGACATTGGATACAGCACAGGCATATATAGCAGTGTAGGCAGCAAAGCACTAGGTGGACAAGTGGAGTAAAATGCCCTACACACCTGAACCCTCAGGGTATACACCCTTCCCAGGCTTTCTACTGGCCCAAGCAGTGCCTTCTACATCTACACTGCTATTTTTAACAGTCCCACTACCTCCCTGCTGTGGAAGCCTTTCCCTGCAGTCTCCTTCCTGCCAGACCCTTTCTTTGCTGTAGTGAAAGGACCCGCAGCAAGGAGCCAGCAGAGCGTTTCCCCAATGCCAGAACCGTTCACTGCAGCGTGTAGCTACAAACGTAGTGCCTGTCCTCTACCCGCCGCCGCAAGTGTAAGCCTATGGGAATGCAGTGCTAATATTCCTGGTTCCGTAAACATTAACGACGGAGGATTGTTTATGAGTGCAAGGGATCTGGAACACGTGTGCACAGGGAAGTTATTGTTTATATTCTGAAAAATTCACTGGAGATTATTTTGGTGGGGAGGGAAAGACCATAGGGTTCTAGTCATAGTGACTGTGTGATAATGGGGTTGGCTGGTGTCCCTTGGTTACTTCCCTGACTGCGCCTGCCTCTGCTAATTCAGAAAACGATTTCAGAAAGAATGTCAGAGGAATAAATCCAGTAATCCGAAAGTCCGATGAAAGCCTTCCGTTCTAGGGATGAGTCTCATTAGAAACCTTGCACATGCGTTCGTTTAGGAACAACTGCAGCTGTTTCCTTCTGCTTCATGCCAAGAAGGCTGCGGCACTAATGAGGTTTTTGCATTGACTTGTATCACTGTGAACGGCGTAGTATAATCCTGCTGACAGTAGTATTCACCTTCATCGCCCGCCTGCACCCCAGTAATGGTGAATGTGAAGTCAGTGCCGCTGTATCTACCACTGAATCGATCGGGAACCCCAGTGAAACGGTTGGTTGCATGATAAATGAGGAGCTTGGGAACCTCTCCTGATCTGAATTGATACAGATCCATTTCATTGCTAACAGAACTGGAAGCCTTGCATTGAATGGTGACCGTCTCTCCTGGAAGCACTGTCACAGAAGCAGGTGTCTGAGTGATAACAATCTGCCCGCTGGATTCTAAGAAAAGAGAGAAATAAAAACCCTTTCCATAAATCTCTGATCCAAACGACTGGTATGAAGTTGAATCAGTGAAGAGAGCTGTGTTACTTACCATCAAACACAGAGAAGAGGAGCCAGAGCAGATGCATTTGTAAAATCATGTTTCCTCCTGATTAGTTTTTTTGATACTAATTGTTAAAATGCAGCAATGGTTTATTACCACTGGGAAGAATTTTAGAATTTATTAACTGTCGCATATGGAAAGATATGTAAATCAGAGAATGGGCTAAATTATACTCAACAGCTTCCGGTGCGCTTCACGGCTTTATTATCAGAAGGAAACAGATGCATGTCAATCGGTCTCATTAAGCATGAGAAATATTAGCAGGAAACATGTGTGCACGTTCCTAGTGAAATGGAAATAATTCACCAGATTAGGGGACTCTAGCTCTTAAATACCAAAACATTCTGAGAATTCCAAAGTTGTTTAATAGAATTCTCTAATGTATCTACAATAAGAACAGTCTGATGTTTAATCACTAGTGATTTCCTAGAATTTGATGGCTTCAGTTAGGGAAATAAAAATGACAAGTTCTATGATTTATTTTCCCCAAGAAAATTAAATTATTGTGAAATGAGTAGGACTTGCCCAAAGTCCCACTGCAGGTCAGCGAATGCAGTACTCCCTAACCCAAGAGAGAGATTTATCCAACAGTGTTTGTGTACAAGTCATTTTGCCCAGGAAGTTTGACAGAGAGATTCTGGGTGCCATGTGAGACCATATGTGTGGCTAGAATTTGATTATTGGTTATTACTTTGACAACACTCCAATCTATGTCAGAAGCTTTACAGAATAGATAGAAAGATCTGGGTCTGGACCAGGAGAGCTTATAGTTTAGTATGTGAAAGATTCATGGATCTTTGTACATGAGAAAGAGATGCTTTATATTCAAAGGACCCAGTCCTACAGTCCTGAGTCAGGCAAATTCCCATGTGTTCTAAAGTGGTGGTTTGCCTCTGTCAGGTAGACAGGACTTGCAATAATCGAAGGTGTTACAAAGTTAGCAAACTACGAAAGGGTCTTGCCATAGCCATCTATCCAACATCTCTATCCCACCCTCATTTTATAGCAAGGTTCGAAGATCACAAATGTTCATGTTTAGTTTCACATCGTGGTGTCTCAGGGATTTATTTCCTATATGTTAGTGTCTGGAAGCATGGTCCCTTTGTAGCTGTTCTCTGAGCTCATCGCACCAAGGTTTGTTACTTGATGAAGATTGGATGCTATTCTATTCTATATAGGTATTTATACCATGCTCATCCCTGTAGTATCTCAGCACTTTGCCGAAGTACCTTTAGCAAGGTGACTAACATCTGCCAGGTGGTGTTTGAAGTCCATGCTCAGATTCTCATGGAATTCGGTGGCACACAGGCAGCCCCAAATAGACTTTTAAAAGTCATTGTGACATGATCTGGGGTTGAACAGTTAGTGCAGTGTGAAGCTTTTGTAAACTGTATAATTAACCTTGGTTTCTGTACTATGTCTACAAATCACTCTTAAACAGCACCGGACCCCTGATGTCCATGTCTGAAAATATTCAGTAGGTTGCGGGAGATGCGCCTTATCTAGGAAAGACCTAGTTTAAGAGGGTCTGACACAAAGCACACTGAAGTCATTGGAAACACATTTCAAATTGTTTTGGATCAGGCCCTTGGGCTGGGATTTTGGAAGCTGTTCAGTTTGCACACATTAAAAAGCCAGAGTCGGGAGAGTGCAATATTCAGGCTTTATTCCTACGTCCACATACAGCAAGTGCTTCCTGCAACTAGCGTTCTCTAAGTTCCTAGATGCGCTGAGTAACTTGTTCCACTGCTTTTGCTGAGTCAGATGTGATGGAGATATAAAGCGAGGAGGCACCAGCACATTGAATGCACTGCAGCCTGTGTCTCCTCCTCTACCTCCATTGAAGTCAATGTCCAAACTCCAATGTCCAAAGGGCCAGGATTCCACCCTTTCTCTGCCTCCATTGCTAGGAAGAGAACGTCAACCAATGCAGCCAGTCCATTTCCGTCCCATACTCAGGCCTATAGCCAGACTGAACTGAGTTAAGGACATCTGAGGAATCTAGGAACTGCCAGAATTGCCCTGTCAAAACCTTTTCAGCAACTTTCCCTATAAACAGGAGATGGGAAACTGGGCAACAGTAGCTAGATTGTCAACATAAGGAAACGGTTACTCAAGCGTGGGCTTCCCAATAGCTTCTTTAAGAGCTATTGAAGCCCTGTTCCACCACAGTAAAGGCTGGCAATCTGAAACGACAATGGACACAGTACTCCCCCTGCATCCTTTTGTAAGCACCCTGCTCCCATCTGTAACACCCCCTGTCCCAGTTCCGTCACAACCCCGGTGATATTCAAAGAAACATGAACAGTTAAATAAAAGCTGTTGTTTCTATGAAAGTGAAACAACTGCAGGGAAGTTTTTGTACTAGTCTGTGTCACTGTGAGAGGGAAGCTGTTATACTGCTGGCAGTAATAATCTCCAGCATCTTCAGCTTCAACCCTGCTGATTGTGAATGTGTAGTCAGTGCCCGACCCACTGCCGCTGAACCGGTCGGGGACCCCGGAGGCACGAGTGGAAGCAGCATAGATAAGGAGCTTTGGAGCTTGTCCTGATTCCTGGTGGTACCAGGCTATGGCACCACCAAGGCTTGAACTGCTTTTGCAGTTGATGGTGACTCTGTCTCCTGGAGACACGGCCAGGGATTCTGGAGTCTGGGTCATCACAATGTCCCCGCTGGAGCCTAGATATATAGAGGAGATGGAGAGATACAGAGAACAAAACGTGAGGATAAGCTATTAAACTCAATTTTAGATCTTAGACCCAGTTTTCATTTTAATGACTGAGAAGCATTTTCCTTACCCTGAGCCCAGAGAAGCAGTAACCAGAGAAAGTGTGTCACAACCTTCATTGTGGAGGTTTTCACTGATAGAGCCTAGAGAAGTGACTCTAAACTGTAAAGTGAATATTTATAGCTTCGCAGCACAATAGAGGGATGTCAGGTGCTTTATAAATATGCAAAATAATGGGTCCATATAATAACCAGCCTCTGTATGTCACAGAACTCGGCACCTTAGATCTTATTTGGGTTTGTTATTTTTGTAACATCTCTCACGGCCATTACCGCTGGAAATATTAGTGTTCACACACTGTCCTCTAGTGGTAGCTGTGAATTTTCACAGCTGTTTACCAAACTCGTATTTAAAGAGCCGTGTGCAGAGAAATACATATTGGGTGAAAAAAAATGGTTTTAAAAATTGGCCTAGATAACAATACTGTAAATGTCCCCATGTCAACAAACTGTGCATTAGATGCTCTTAGGGCCATTTGTTTCCCACAACTGTAAATAAAAAGCTATTTTTCCGTGGATAGGTTTTAATCAGATCTGCCTCTCTCACATTAGCTCATAGGAAACAATAAACACAACTCACTTGGTACTGATTGTACATCAAGTCAGGCAGGAAGGTGGGTTTTCTTTTAAATATGACTGCTGATTCACTGGATATTATACACACTATTCTTTAATGCCCTATAATTCCCTTGTGGTGGAATAATGTGGTTCTGTGCCTTTGTGGTCCTACAGTCCTACATTTCTATGATTCTGTATAGGGTTTCAGCATAAGGGACACCAGCCGAGCACCTGGTGACTGTCCATCAGGGGACACCTGGTGACTGTCATTCTAGCACTGCACAATAGGATTTTTTTTAGCCATTTTCAGGTTTCCCTTTGTGAAACCCATCAAGAAGCAAAAAGCTATTTGAGACCAAATTTACAAGGGCTGAGACCAAAGTAGCTCATATAATTAGCTTCATTGATCAGAATCAGCCACTTTATTGTAAATCTCACAGTTCAAATTCTCAGTTCTCAGCTCTGCTACACACTCATTGGCGTCTGTGAGTCACTCCATCTAATTGTCCCTTCTGGATTTAAAAAAGCTATTAATTTCTCTAAGCATTAGTTCCCATCTGGATAACAGGGATAACGATTCTTCCTTTTTTGTTTTGCGTGTATTTAGATTATAACCTGCTTCATGCAAGGGTTAGTTCATACCTTACTATCTGCAGGTACAGCACCTAGCATGGAGGAGCCTCTAAGTGCTACCATCATGAAACAAGGTAAGAATCCTTTTGTAATTTTTCAGACTTCAGACTGCTGAAAGCAGGGCAAGGGAGGGAATCTAGCTTTCAGTGGACAGGCTGGGTGTGCCCAGTTCTGCAGCCAATCTGCTTGTCTTGCAATTCCAGCCTCGTTCTCAAAAGAAGGAAAACCTCTGCAGGGCTGGTAGTCAATGGAGTCGTGTGATGAAGGTTTCCCACCTCCAAATCCCACCTCTTTATCAACCACCCCTAGACACACACATGCACTGGCTTCACAGTTGCTCAGCCTTTTGTGGGGGAATATTGTGGTTCTGTGCTTTTGTGGATTTTCCAGCAACCCAGTAGGAATGTCCAAGGAAGTTCAGTGACAAGAAGGTACAGACCCTATTAACGGCATAAGATTGGTTGTGTGTCAGGAATATCTTATACATTTGTAGGTGCAGAGGGAATTGCTTGGGACGCTTCTGAAAAATTAATTGAAACTTTTTTTTTTTTTAAAAAGGCCCTGTGGTCGTGCTTAAACACCATGTGGATTGTATAATTCTGGGATTGCCTTGTGCATTTCTGCTACTGCCTTGAGAACTCCTGACCATACCAAGTGAGTTACTGAAAAATAGCTTTACCCACAAATACCGTAACAGGAGTGAAGTTTAAAAAATCTGAGATTCCAGTTAAGCAGTAACATTTTAAAGCTTATTCTCCAATAAAACTCTCCAACCAGACTGATAGATACACAGCTGCTTCCTTCTGCTTTACACTACATTGAGTGAGCAGTGGCACCGAACAAGTTTTTATACTGAACTGTATCACTGTGAGAGGACGGCTGTTATCTTGCCCACAATAGAATTCTCCTTCCTCTTCAGTCTGCACGTTACTGATGGTGAACGTGAAGTCAGTGCCGCTGTATCTACCACTGAATCAATCAGGAACCCCCGTGAAACGGCTGTCTCCATTATATATGAGGAGTTTGGGAATTTGTCCCGATTTAAACAGATATAATTGCATGTCATAACTAGCAGAACTGGAAGCCTTGCATTGAATGGTGACTGTCTCTCCTGGAAGCGCTGTCACAGAAGCAAGTGTCTGAGTGATAACAATCTGCCCGCTGGATTCTGTAAAAGGGAGAAATTAGCAGCCTTTTAGTGAATCTCCTTTAGAAGGTTCTATGTTAGAGTTCAGAAATGAAGATGACCGTGCTACCTACCTTCCAACATGGAAAAGAGAAGCCAGATCAAACATATGTGCAAAACCATGGTCCTTCTTGGTTTTTTTCTCTGCTGCTGTTAAAATTCACCAAAGGGTTATAACTAGTGCAATGACTTTTAGAACTTCTTAAATATCATGCATGGCAAGATATGTAAATCTGAGGTTGGTTTTAACTATGCTCCACTGGCTTCCTATATACACCGTGACTATACTATCAAGGAGCAAAAGAGGTGTGGTTCCTTACTGGCAGCACACATAAGAGGTCATAATGAGAGATGTGTGCACATGTTCCTAAATCCAGCTGATAGGTAACTACCTCCATAGTACTGAAATATATTGAAAAAGCCACAAAAATTCGTGTGGGGATTTTAATGCAATTAAAATGATGAAGGGAGAGGTCTCTCCGTGTGATGATTGAGGATTTTCAACAATTTGATACGATAAATTAATATTTATATTCCAAAATGGAAATTATATGAGAGCAAATGAGAGCAGAGTCTGCCTCCCAAAGCAGAGAAATAATAACATTTGTTCTTGTGCAGATCATTGAGCCTAGCATGTTATAGATAATGTGTAGACTGAGATGTCGCAGAGATGCAAGGTGCACAGACACCATGGTGATTGGCACCATGGAAGGACTTACCTACATAGAGATTTATATCGATTCATTTCACAGCATCCAAAATGTGTTACGTGCTTTACAGAACAATTGGAAAGAGGTTATGAGGCTTTATTGTTTGTATTTTGGTAGCACCTAGGGCCTGAAGTCAAGGAGCAGGACTCTGCTGGGCTGGGCCCTACACAATAGTGTACAAACACTGTACACAAATGTGCGGTGAAATCCTGGCTCTACTGATGTCCATGGCAAAACTCTCATTGACTGGACTGGGGCCAGGATTTTGCCCAGAGCTCTAGCCCAGATATTATAACTGAATTTGTAAGAGCTGCATACAAGTTTGTGCATGAGAATTAGTTGCTTTACTGTCAGAGGATCTGATCGTGCAGCTGTGACACTGTTTCAGTGGGAAATGTGCCTGAATAAAGGCAGGAGGGCTTGTAATGTTCAGTTCTGAATTTCGCCAGATGAGGAGGGGCATATGTGCAGATGTATTGGTACAGCTATCACAAAGAATGTGATATGTCTGATTTTGGGTTCATATTGTCTCAGCTCTTGAGTGTGCGCCTTTTATATGAAACCCAGTCTATGGCAGCCTGCTCCCTTTTCCAAAGTGCTTTGCATTCTACACCCGTTGGATCCAATTCCGTTGCTCAGTAAGCTCCCGTGCCTCTTCCTAACAAACCCAACCGTCAAATTTCCATACAGGCCCAAGAGCATGACATAAATAACCAGCAGTATTTGGAAAGAAGCAGTCCTGTTTGTTGTTCTGCAAGAGCAGCCCTGTGGGTGTTTAGCGCACGCTGTGACTTGAAGGCACTGCACATTTGAACGTAAGTCCTGGTTCCACTTCATATGTCTTCACATCATGCCTGAAATCACAGGGTCACTTTTTGAGGAAGCTCACCTGGCAGTAGTGACTCAGCAGCTCGCAAAGTCCCTGTTTGTCCATAAAATAAGCCCTGTCCTATTGGGGGAGCTTGAGCAGATGTGCCCTGTCTGGGAATCTTCCAAACCCATGTACATTAAATGCATGTCTCTGCTCCAATATGATATTTGGAGGAGACCCTGGTCTCAGCCCACCTAGATGTTTGGGTAAAGGCTGGTCCTGCCCCAGATGAATATTTAGTTCCACTTCTTGGTGCCAAGCACGTGCAGCCTGAGATCAGAACCAAAATACATTTTGTTCTAAGGCACCAACCCATTTTTTTCTGGACAGTGAAACCTGTGCAGTTCTGCTACTCAAGGGGGCAAGCGAAAGGGAATGTGGGTGAGCAGGGGAAGTGGAGGGTCCAGGGAATCCACTGCCATGCAGAGCCTCCGGGGTCTAACCTCATTTGCCAAAGCAGCCCCTCTGGAAAGGTTCTATGGCCAATCTGCATGCTCAGGGGATTGTTTTTTCCCATGCTTTTGTCCAATCCCTGGCCTGGCTACTTAGACTGGGTGCTGGGCTCTAGACTGGGGCCCCCAAGTTTTTTTTGTTTCATACATTCAGCTTCATGGTGTCACTGGGACACAAGGGGGTTTGAATGAGCCGTTTGTATGCAGGGCCCCTGGAGAGAATACGAAGCTAAAAATAAAACATTTCACCCTTGAGTTCATTAGATTTTAAAAGGCTCCTCCCCCTCTCTGCCCTGCCAGCCCCAGCTGACACACCTTTGGCAACAGTGACTTTTAAAGAACGCTAGCACTTAAGTAAATTATCAAAAGCCCCAGTTTCTATAGAGCTTAAACAGCTGCAGGGAGGTTTTTATGCCAGTCTGTGTCACTGTGTGGGAGGGAAGCTGTTATGCTGCTAGCAATAGTAAACTCCAGCAACCTCAGCTTCAACCCTGCTGATTGTGAATGTGTAGTCAGGGCCAGACCCACTGTCGCTGAACTGGTCTGGGATCCCAGGTAAGAACATCAGAATGGCCGTACTGGGTGAAACCAATAGTGCATCTAGTACAATACCCTGTTTTCCAGTAGTGGCCAATGCCAGATGCTTCGGAGACGATAAACAGGATAGGGCAATTTCATATGATCCATTCTCTGTCTTCTGGGAATTGGAGGTTTATGGACGTCTGGAGGATAGGGCGCGTCCATGACCATCTTGGCTAATATGTAAGACAAATAAGCACTGATCTCAAAAAGCCCCATAAAACTGTTCTATAATCATTATTCTCAAGTTAAAATTTCCATATAAACTGGTGCAGTCACATACACAGATATTTCCCCCCTTTCACACCATGAGCTCTTTGGCGGTTTAACAGGTTTTTGTATTGCCGTGTATCACTGTGAGCGGGGTGCTATGGTGCTGTCCACAGTAGTATTCGCCTGCATCTTCAGCCTGTACCCCGCCAATGGTGAATGTGAAGTCAGTGCCGCTGTATCTACCACTGAAACGATCAGGGACCCCAGTCAAACGGTTATTTCCATTATGAATGAGGAGCTTGGGAGCATGTCCTGATTTGAACCGATAGAATTCCATATCATCACTCATGGAACTCGAAGCCTTGCACTGAATGGTCACCGTCTCTCCTAGCAGCACCGTCAGAGAAGCAGGTGTCTGAGTGATAACAATCTGGCCGCTGGATTCTAGAACAAGGAAAAAGATAGGAATATTTACACCGTTATCTTTTGTGAGCCTTGGAACTCAAAGTATCTTGAGGAAAGAATAATCATGGACCACTGACCTTCGAACAAGGCAAAGAGGAGCCACATCAAATGTATCAGCACAGTCATGTTGCTGCTTTTTTGCTTCTTTCCCACTGGATGTTAAAAGAAGAGGAAGGTGTAGAACTGACCTTGGAAGAATTTTAGCAGCATAATAAACCCTCTGTATGGAAAAAAATGTAAATCTGAGGCTGACCTAATGAGGCTGCACAAAGCTTCCTGTGTGCTTCACGGTTATATTAGCAAGAGGAAACAGATGCCCGTGAGCGTAGTGCCATCAACCATGACTAATGATGGTAATAGAATAAATGGCACGTGACGACGGTAAAGAATCACAGAAAAGGTTAGTTTCTTCAAACACTGAACAAGGAACATACACTAAGGAAGACTGACGTTAGTCATGTTGCCTAATGCATTAATGGAAGGTGCTCAAATACTACAGTCATGGGGGTGGTATAAAAGCCTATGTAAAAGAGCACATAGAAGCAGAATATACCTAAAATTACTCTGCCTCTCTCTCTGAATCACTATAGGGTTTCTGCAAGAAGCTTTCCCAGCCCCGGAACCCTCCCTTGCTTCCTGCTGCAGTTTAAAATAATGAACAGTTACTCCAGGAATAATTTGGCCCTAATTCCTCTTTCTCTCTTTTGCTGAACTATAAGATGTCTTTATAATAAGAAACAGCCCTGCATTGGAAGCCTTTTCTCTGCTCTCTTTGGATCTCTATCCTATATTGTAAAGCCCCATATCGTAAAGGTCACACACATTTGTATTTAACAGGTTGAAGACTGTATCAGTCTTGAAACTTTAGGGCTTGAATTCATTCAAATAGTGAAGTAATGCTGACATCTACTGGACCTTAATGGTATTTCAGTAAACAGGAATAGAAGGGATAAGAGAAATAATTGTTTATAAATTCATGGACTATGAGGCTAGAAGAGACTGTTGTGATCATCTGCTCTGAGCTCCTATATAAAACAGACCATAGGACTTCCCTGAATTAACTGATGTTTGAACTAGAGCTTATCTTTTAGAAAAATATCCAATCTTGAGTTTAAAATGACCAGTGATTAACATAAAAGTCTGAATTTCATCAAATTCTATGGGCTTTCCCCAGTGCCAATGTTATCATCTGAATGACTCATTGACTAGAGAGTAAAAGCCTTATAAACCAATGCTTTGGATAAAAATAAAAAAGGCAAAGATAAAATAATAAGATAGCTCTTTTCAGAAGTGGGCTGATTTAAATTACACTTCTTTCGTTAAAATATAAGGCAACTGCTCTGACATTATCTAGAATGTTTCATTTCAGACATATGAATTTACCAAAATGCCCTCTGCATTAATTTTGTATTCAGTAGAGGGAAATATATACATATCTAAAACAACTCCATTTGTTTTTGGAAACGTTATTGGAAGGAATTTTCCCTTATGGAAAAATCCTGTGTGTGAGATCCTGGCCCCATTAAAGTCAATGGGAGTTTTGCCATGGTCTTCAGTGGAGCGAGGAGTTCCCTCCTCTTGTTTAAGAGAAAATATAATTTCCACAGATTTTTTTTAAACACCATCCCACAGAATAAAATAATTATAGCTTTGATATAAGATAGTTCATAAAATCTATGGGAAAAAATCATCCTCTATTCAATCTGATAGTGTTTTTGAGTAATTTCTAAAGAATCCGATTACATTTATATAGATCCCAATAGATTTGCTCCAATTCTCTCCAGGAAGGAAGAAGAAAAATGTTACACTTAATGAAAGCTTAAATTAGTTTGACACACCACAAAACAAACAATGGGCTAGAACTGACTGCAGTTATATGGCTGTAAATCCAGAGTAATTGCCGTGAAGGTCACAGAAACCAGCTGGTGAATTAGAGTAATTTCAATGAAGTTGCTCTGGCTTTAACTGAGATCAGAATTCAGGCCAGTGTATTTAACTTGGAGAAACTATACATGAATTCAATTTTAGGGCCCAATTCTGTAGCCAGGAATGCGAGAGGTATATTAACTGTAGGACTGAGCTTTGAAGGATCGTATTTCTGGGTGACTCATCAGAGATTTCGGAGAGAAAAAAAAAATCTCATTTTAGCATTACAAAGGCAGCAAAGCATTTTTTTTTGGTTGTCTCGAATATTTTGCTGAAGGAACAGGTCCAGGACTATTTAGAAAGATTGGACATACACAAGTCCATGGGGCCAGATGCAATGCACCCGAGGGTGCTGAGGGAGTTAGCTGATGTGATTTCAGAGCCATTGGCTATTGTCTTTGAAAGCTCATGGCAACAGGGGGAGGTCCCAGATGAATGGAAAAAGGCAAATATAGTGCCCATCTCCAAGAAAGGGAAGAAAGAGGATCCAGGGAACTATAGGCCAGTCAGCCTCACCTCAATCCCTGGAAAAATCATGGAGCAGGTCCTCAAGGAATCCATTTTAAGGCACTTAAAAGAGAGGAAGGTGATCAGGAGCAGTCAACATGGATAAACCAAGGGAAAGTCATGCCTGACCAACCTGATTGCTTTCTATGAAGAGGTGACTGGTTCTGTGGATGCGGGGAACGTGATATACTTTGACTTTAGCAAAGCTTTTGATACGGTCTCCCACAGTATTCTTATCAGCAAGTTAAAAAAGTATGGGTTGGATGGACTATAAAATGGATAGAGAATTGGCTAGAGCAAAGGGCTCAACGAGTAGTGATCAATGGCTCCATGTCTAGCTGGCAGCTGGTCACAAGTGGTGACCAGGGGTCAGTCCTGGGGCCAGTTTTGTTCAATATCTTCATTAATGATCTGGAAGAGTGGGGTAGATTGCACCCTCAGCATGTTTGCAGATGACACTAAGCTAGGAGGAGTGGTAGATACCCTGGAAGGGAGGGATAGGATACAGAAGGACCTAAACAAATTGGAGGATTAGGCCAAAAGAAATCTGATGAGGTTCAACAAGGACAAGTGCAGAGTCCTGCACTTAGGATGGAAGAATCCCATGCACAGCTACAGACTGGGGACCGACGAGCTAGGCAGCAGTTCTGCAGAAAAGGATCTGGGCGTTACAGTGGATAAGAGCTGGATATGAGTTAGCAGTGTGCCCTGGTTGCCAAGAAGGCTAATGGCATATTGGGCTGCATTAGTAAGAGCATTGCCAGCAGATTGCGGGAAGTGATTATTCCCCTCTATTCGGCATTGGTGAGGCCACATTTGGATTATTGTGTCCAGTTTTGGGCCCCCCACTATAAAAAGGATGTGGACAAGTTGGAGAGAGTCCAGCGGAGGGCAACAAAGATAATTAGGGGGCTGGAGCACAAAACTTATGAGGAGAGGCTGAAAGAACTAGGCCTGTTTAATCTGCAGAAGAGAAGAATGAGGGAGCGTTTGATTGCAGACTTTAACCACCTGGAAGGGGGGTCCAGGGAGGATGGAGGTAGGCTGTTTTCAGTGGTGGCAGATGACAGAACAAGGAGCAACGGTCTCAAGGTGCAGTGGGGGAGGTTTATGTTGGACATTAGGAAAAAGTTTTTCACTAGGAGGGTGGAGAAGCACTGGAATGGGTTACCTAGGGAGGTGGTGGCATCTCCATCTTTAGAGGTTTTTAAGCTGAGGCTTGACAAAACCCTTGCCGGGATGATTTAACTGCGGATAGTCCTGCTTTGAGCAGGCGGTTGGACTAGATGACCTCCTGAGGTCCCTTCCAACTCTAATATTCTATGATTCTATGGTTCCTTTGCATGTAGAAAACTGTCATTTTATTGCACATGGCTGATTTTGTTTTCAAAAAAGACAAATTTCCATAAGGAGCAAATCTGCAGTTTTATTCACATAATTAAGTTTTGTTGTTTTCCCCAGAAAGGTTCCATCCAATGAGGAGAAGGCAAAACTTCCATGCTGGATCAACTTTGCATGTACACGTATACATACAAACATTCAACACAAGCAGTTGGGAAGGTGTTGCATTCAACTGTGAGGTCCCCGAACACTTTCACAAATACCTGGTGGGTGTCTGAATACTCTCAAACAACTAATCTCATCCATGGTGAATGAGGCTCAGCCCTTTAAGATACATCAGAGCCATGGGAAATAGTAAGCTGATGCATGAAAATCCAGGGCAAACTGATAGTTTCAACTGAGTATTCATATTCAAAGTGAACCTCAAGGGCAGAGAAAGTAAGCCTGGGTGCATCGAAACCAGAGAATGTTACCATGAGGCTTCCAGGGTGAAACTGATGCGTTTCGCACAGCTGGGATACTTACTGCTTGTATTATCTCTGTGTGTAATCTCTGTTCCATTTCCATATAGACTGTCTCCTAAACTATGCAGACTAAAAAGGAGAAAGTTTTAAAACTCAGCTATATTTCTGTGCAGCATGCCCCCAAAAGCATCATTACTGGGGCTATTCAACATGTATTTCCGAAGTTACTTCTGGTTTGCTTTGAGTTTTGCAGTTCCCCCGTAAGTAATGAGCTGGCATTTGCCACCTCAGATTAGACAAATGAGCTAATCTACCCTTGACGTGAGAGGGGACGTTTCCCATCTGATTTGCAACACACAGAACCCTCTTGTGACTTTGATAGGGTTGCATAGGATATAAGTCAAGTATTTGGTCCTCTGTATGGAATGGATACAGCCTCTGGGTCAAATCTGAGGACAGGCTACTTTATTCTTGATGCATTTTAGGGGAGGGGGGAAAAGGGTGGCATTAAAACCATCTTTCCACCACCCAGATCCTGGGGCTGCCCACGAGCATAATTCAGAGAATCCTCACGGCTGTTCAAAGTTGTGCTCATCTGTTCACAGACCCAAAGAGCTGGTTCGGCACCTGGAAATCACTATAATGCAAGGATTCTGTGGTCATGCCCCCTTTCTCTCAGCAACACCCCCTTCGCCAGGGCCAGGACGGATTGGTGCAGAGCTGGCTGTAGTGGTTCTACTCCCTCTGGGTTAGGAACGTCTAAGTAGCCGGTTAAACTGCCTTTCTGGCTGGTTTGTGCTGCTTGGGCTGTGCAAAGCAGCTGGATTGGGGGCAGAGGGTCTGGCACGCTGGCATTTAAGTACAGCTCAAGGCAGAGCATTACTCATGCTACTCAGCTTGCTTCTGGGTACTAGCATGTTGGAAACAGTGAGCTTATTTTGACCTCTTTGATAGAAGAATCACTAGGGTATTAAGGGAATGAGACAGGAGCTACCCTTTGAACTGAACTTCAGCATTGGTATTCTCTTGGGAAATGTGCTCTGCATGGCAATTTTCCTTCTGGCTCTCCATGTGAATTTGTTACAAGCCTCTCCAATGATCTTTTCCCATCATATTCCCCATCCAGGGCTCAGCCTCCCCCAAATGACAGAGCTGCCGCTCATACTTTTACATGGCCTCATAGAATTTGTTGCATGGAAACATAGGAGCCGCCTACAATGCATGGTGTCGTGGGAATGCAGCTCTGCCTGCGTGGAGAAGTACTGGTCTCCGTGAGTAGCTCTTCCTTCTCCTCCACATTTGATTCCACTCCCTTCACACTGTGCTGTCTACCCTCGCAGTGATACCACCCTGGCTTTCCACCTGCATTTGGTACCTTGATTCCTGTTCAAAGCGAACAGGAGCTTGATGCTCCTTTTTCATGTCTTACTATTATTATTTATTATTGATCATTACTATTATTCGGCGTTTGTGGGTGTGGCAGCAGGGCCTAGAGCCCCCATTCAAGAACAGGGCCTGATTGTGCTCGGTGCTGTAAAAACACAGAGGTAGACATCATTTTCTTCTCTGACAACTTCAAGGCCTGGTGCTTATTTGCTTTGGCAGCGTAATGGAGCTTTTAAGAGGGTGCCAATGTACAGCCAGAGTGATGTAAAGGGGCCTTGGTGTGTAAATGAGAATCAGCCCCTTTGTGATCAAGTGCACACCTGTATTCATACCCTATATCAGAGGTCTTCAAACTGTGGGGCGCTGCCCCCAGGGGGGCATTGAGAAACACTTGGGGGTGTGGCAGGGCTTTGGCCGGAGCCCCACCCAGCCCCACTCTACCCCGAGCTCTGCTCTGACCCCACCCCCCAGTCACATCTTCGGCGCCCAGCACCCAGTTGCGCCTAGTCATATCCCTTGGCTCCCAGGTGTAGCCCCTGCGCCTCGGCCCCCAGGTGGCTGGAGCCTCAGCCCCCAGCACCTGGACCCTGGCTCCCAGCCACAGTCGTGGCTGCCAGGGCCCGCTGTAGGGCCCGGGACCCCTGGCCGCTGCAGTCCCATTCCCAGCCTCAGACTCCAGCCGCCATGGCCTCTCTCCCAGCCTTGGCCCCCAGCCCCAACTGCAGCCCTCTGAACATGGCCCCACTCCCAGCTGCAGCCCCTGGTCCTAACCCAGCCACAGCTGGGGGAGGGAGGGGCACAGACAGTGGTAGGGAGATTGTGGAGCAAAACGCTTGGGGATCACTGCCCTACACGCTATTTTAATAATCTTCGTGCAAAATATGCCTTGTGAAGTATCATTTGAAAACTAATAACTCACCAATCAATGATATCATGGTGAAACGTGTGTAGCAAAATTATATGTAAAGTTATGAACGCAAGCTGAAATTATAACTGAAATGCGTTCACCAGACAAGTGTGGGAATGCGGTAAACCTGTTCCTCAAAGACAAACAACAATCTAATGCCTCTAGACAGGTGTCATCAAAGTTAATTGGCAATCACTGGATTGCATTTCATTTCTGGTAAATGCATCTGAAAGGGTGAATGGACCTTAAAAGTGAGGGGCAAAAACACTCCAGGTGTTCTCTTTCTCTCTCTCGTTTGTTTTGGTAACTTGAAAGTGTTTTATCTGTATTTCCCTTGTAGACACTTCTGACTTCAATGCTCTGTACTTGTACTCACTTAAAATCTGTCTCTTGGAATTTGAATAAGCTTGTTTTATTCTTTAATCAAAACTAATCTGGTCTGATTAAATTGTACTTTTTGGGTAACTCCAGTTGAAGTAGCCAACTGTTGCATATTGACCCCCTAAAGGTCGACGGACCTTTGACAGCTGAACTGTCCAGGAGAGGGGGAACATTCTGGGAGAGAAAATTATGGATTGGGAGTGTTTTGGGATCACCCCACATGTAGCAACCAAAGCTGCTGAAAGCCAGAAGCGTGGCTAGGGTCTTGCTGACAGGCTGCTGGGGTCAGAGTTGCCGGACCAGGGCTGTGGCTATATTCAGGGTGTGACCTGTATGCTGGCGGGCTGATTGTGAGCGAACCAAATTGGGAGTTACAACAGCAAAGCATTGGGTGGCATCCAGGGATCTGGCTTGCATCCCAGGATGTGTAAAGGGGCCTTTAAAGGGGTGTCAATTTACAGCCAGTGTGGTGTAAAGGGGCCGTAGCATGTAATTGAGAATCAAGCCCCTTAAAATCTAAAATCACAAGTGAATGTAACAAACAATAGGAGGGAGAAGGAGGTGGACAGGAGAAAGTTCCTGCTATTTCCATCCACTAACGTGCACAACAAGGCAGTTCCCAATCAGGAATATATTTCTTTAAATGATTACTTTAAAAAAACCTTTCAAACTACTAACATTCTGTGCTTTCTCCTCCCAGAGGCCAATCTGGGGGGCCCACACTGAGATATCTTGGAGCAGTTTTTCATTGCTGCCGGACAGCCAAAGCTCCTCTTTGATTTCAGCTTGTTACTCAGCAAATCGGGGGCTGAACTGGGAAGAACAGCCGGGAGTCCTGACTTCCAGGCACTTTCAGTAACGGCTGGATGATGTGGGGGGAGGAGTTGTTTTACTTCAGAGGAAGTGCGAGAGCTCCACTCCTGCTGGGGAAGGTGGCGTGGGAGCTGCTTACACCAAGCTTCGCTCCCAGGCTCAGTGCCGACCACTCCTGCTGGGGAAACTCAGTTCTCACTGCCTCTGAACTGCATGCCGGGACTCGGCTCCTTTGAGCTCCTACAGAGAAGCCCAACTCTGGTTCTCTCTGAGCCCTAGTTTTAGAAGTGGCCACAGCCCCTGTTCTTTTATCTAACATGGGAAGAGCTGGGGAAACCACATTTTTATCAGACCACACAGCAGCAGCCCATGCAAGTGCTTCTATTGCATTTCTCCCAGTACTTTAATGATTCAGGACACATGGCCACTGACCACTTTGTGCGGGGATGGTGGGAGGATAGGTTGTGTTTGTTCCTCTAAAGACAGCTTGCTTGGGAGCTCGGAGGCTCTCGTAATTCTTTTGCCGTCAATAAAAATCCCTCCTGGGACTGGGGATCGAAGTGCAAACACCCACATAAAGCTGGGAGGAGTATGAAATGTTATCCAAAGTACAGCACGAATAGGCAGTAAAAGAGGTCCTTTGGTTAGCCATTAACTAACGTGAGGAGCAAACACAGGTCATTTACCAGATCCCATCATCCACACTGTTAATGGTCCACCCACTCCCATCCAACCAGGTAGTGCAGGTGGGATTTGCTGAATTGCACAAGGACTTTATAAACATGGCTGATGAGAGTGATGTGGGAATGGGAAGGCATGGCGGTGGGTTCAAGGTTCACTTTGGGGCTGTGTCTGTTCCTTTGCATGCTTAATGAGAAGGTATCATACATCAGCCAACACCTAGGAACCACAGGTTTGTGTTTTTCTATGGTATTTTGCCAGCCCTGGTTCTGATCCAAGTCAGAGTCCAGACCTGGGAATAAGAGAGCTCTACATAGCTGAACATTAAGAAAGATCCAGAGCTAGACAGGGGTTAAAGTAAGAGGGAGTAGATGGGAGGATAAGAATGGCGCACCCTTTTTTCCCTAAAAGCAGGAGAGTTCAGTCTTTTCCCTGTCCTAGATAAGCAGTGCTGCCCCTCAGCACCCTCCCCTTTTCTTTGGATGGTGTGATGAGAGCTCTGCATCCTATTTCAGTTATCATTTCCATTTCAATAGCTCCAAGAAACCGCAACTGAGATAAGGGTCCATTATGCTAGGCGCTGTATAAACACATAGCAAAACATGCACCCTGCCTCAAAAGGCAGCACATCTAAATCGCTTAGACAGACAATGGGGAGGAGGAGAAACAGGGGAATTGGTTGCCCCCCTCACACAGCAGGGCTGTGAAAGAGCTGAGAACAGATCTCAACCCCTTAGCCCCCGTCCAGCTTTCTAGAGACTGGACCAAGCTGCCCCCTCCTAGTTTATGTGAACACTGGTTCTAGAAATGGTGTACTGGTTCATTTCCCACTGGGGTGACGTGGGGTGTAATTCAAGACTGAATTTTCCCTGACCCATTGCTTTCTTCCCTGTCCCATTTTGAGACATGAACCTTCTGCTTGTTCTGAATGTGACTCGCCTGGCAGCTGGGCTGTCTGGAAACCTGGGTTGCACCAATGCCCAAGAGGAACATTTCTTGAGCTGTCCCATGGCCTGCATTTTTAATAAACTGGACACTTGTGCTTGACTGAAACGTCAGTGGAACATGTACGATTCTTCTTGCTCCAGACAACGGAACTGCTACCAAAGCCCATCAAAATTCAAGATCCTCTTTAACAGTGACTGGGGAAATTCACTGAATAAATCGAGTCAGCTCTGTTAAGCCCTGATGAGTGACAAAGCCAGCCCTGCCTCAAACTGAGCAGCCAACTGAAAGAAAATCAGTAGAGATCAGTAGAGAGAAAAGCAGCTGCGTAGCTCCATGTCATTCAGTCTGCTGGAGAACAAACAGGAACCACAATGATGGGCCAGATTGTACTCCATGGAGTGAAGCCAGCCACTGGCTGTGATCTATCTAGGGAGTTTGTGGGGTGTCAGTCACTGAAGTGTATAGACAGAGGTTAAGGTAATGAGGAAGAGGGGGAAGCAGGTCCCATCCTCTCCCTGATTTGAATAAGCAGATTCCTTGGCTAATGTGACAAGAGCATCCCACTCCTGTTTGACTAGGAGGGTTCTGGTCTTATTCTGTGCCCTCAGAGAGTGACTGGTATCCTGTGGGTTGGGTCAAACCCCCATATGGGGTGGCCACGAAGTGTCTATGTGGTCACCAAGCCCCACTCCTGCTCAGGGGATGGAGCCTATGGCTTAGAGAGATCTTTTGCCGGGCTACACAGGAAGCAATAGAACTGTCAGCCAGGAGAGGAATGGACCATCAGGCTGATCAGCTGGACATGGAGAAGACAATCAAAAGGTTCAGCAGCCCCCAGGGACTCTGCCCACTACCCCCAAGACTTTTTCTTTTTCATTTGAGGAATGAACCTTAAGGTTCAATTTTCATTGGCGGAATGAACCTAAGGGGATGCTCCTTGGCCTCTCTCTCTCTCTCCCCATGGCAGATCCTTAAAGCGACAGAGAGGGACACGAGGATCCAGGAGGGTAGCTAGTGACCTTGCTCCATTTATCTTACTTCAGAATAAGCACAGAGCCCACCCATCCCAGTCAGCTCAGGGTTATCCACAGCAAGCAAGGAGCTATTGCATCACTGTCACCTGAGTCCAGCCTCACAACATCCCTAGATGGTACAGAAGGGTTATTAATTGGACTGAGGACAGGAAAGGGGAGCTAATGAGGAGCTAGAAGCCTCTATTCCCTCAGGAGAAAGTACTGTAAAGGAATCAAGTGCTCTGAAGAGTCCTTCCTAAGGATGAGAGCGCTACAAAGAGGTACTGTTATAACATCAACGGAACGGGTGTGTCTACACTGCAGCTGAAAGTCAGCTCCCAACCTGGCTAGACAGACCTGCACTAGCTCTGCTTGAGCTAACATGCTAAAAATAGCAGTGTGAACATCGTGGCACAGGCTAGCCTCCCAAAGACAAGCCCACCCCAGCCCCCCAGATCTGTAATCAGGTTGCTAACCCATTGCACCACATCTATACTACTCTTGTTAGCAAGGTCACTCAAGCAAAGCTAATGAGGGTCTGTTTACCCTGGCTGCAGGTAGACAGACCCTGAAGGACCAAACACACTATCAGCGGATAGTCATTTGGATAGACCATGGAGGTCCTTTGCCATCAGGGTGCAACACAACAAGTTTGCTTCTCGGACAAAACTCAGACCCAGCACAGGTGCTTGAAAAGCTCCATTACAGAGCCGGCAATGGAAAGGCAGGGGATCTTCTGAGGAGGTTTGCAGGAAAACTGCAAAAAAAACTGTAGAGGTGCTTTGATTGGCACCTGGAGAGTGAAGCCTAAACCTGCTGCCTGGATTGGAAAACCCCTCAATCAAATGCTCCCAACACTTGGAAAAAGTTTTATGCAAAACTAGGGCTAATGGGAGTTTGCATGCAATGATAAATGTGTGCATTGAGAGCAGTAAGGCCCCAATCCTGCAAATGCTTCCACATGCTTAATTTTACTGCCGTATGCAGTCTCACTGAAGTTACAAATTAGCACTGAGATTTGTATTAGCTTCTCCGAAGGCAGGGTGGGGGTATTGTCACACTCTCCCTCCCATGTCCCTTGCCCTGGTCAGATGCGGTATGGCAAAAGTTATGCTGTAACTAGAGAAGATTAAACAAAGCTAACATATGCCAGGAATTCAGTTCCCTGGGGTTCTGCTGTCCGTATTGTTCTGAATATACTATGCTAGGGAATGGCCACTGCTCCCTACCGTACATCTGTTAGATGAGGTGGGAGAGAATGGGGACCTCCTGCTGTCTGGGGCTAACTCCACACTGTTGCATGTCAGAATGAGTAATGCTCATGGACAGTGTGTGATAGGCTGAAATGGCAATGCAGCTATGGACTATATGCCGCAGCTTGTTTTGCAATTTGTTTAGGCTGAGCTCTGTTGTGTCCTTGCTGTGAAGATAACTGCCACTCTAAACTAGTAGGGAAACATATGTCTGATGCAAAATTGCTGTTGGATTTAGGTAAACATTGCCCTAGAATGTAATAAACTCAAATGGCTGAGGAATAAAGTGAAAGTTAAAACAAAAGCGAAGTCAAAGACTTTGACCCTATTAAACTGCCGTCCGTATCACAGCAGAAAATATAATTCTCAGTGGTCTTGAGAGAAAACATTTTTTTCCTAGAATTTGGCATGTACTGAGATATCTTTCAGCACACTAACACAGGATCAGATGTTCAAAGACTTTTTGGAGGTATCAAAGCCTGGAATTAAGTATCAATCATATCTCCGGCATAAATCCTGGAGCGTATTCCAAATGTGCAGAGTATTAACAGTGCAGTAATTAAGGGCCAGATTTTCAAAGGCATTTGCGTGTGTAAAGAGGCAAATCGGCACCTGTTAGGATTTTAAAAGTGCTATGCAGGTTAGCCATGTAAGTCCCCCCTAACTTTACTGGGTGTTAGGCGCTTAAACTGCCTAGGTGCTTTTGAAAAGCCTACCAGGCAAGTATCTGCATTTATAGGTGTCTAAATACCTTTGAAAATCTTGCACATGGTGACTTGCCCAAGATCACACATGAAGTCTGGCAGAACTAGGGATGAAATCCAGATTTCATAAGCCTCAGTATATTACCCTTCCTTCCTTCCTCACTAGGCAGAAGTGAGGTCCCAAAATTTTTTTTCTGTTGAAATGTGAGGTCACAGTGTGGAAAATGTTGAAAATTGCTGCTCTATATTGTTTGTACAGCACTCAATGTGCATGACATATAACAGACATGTGCTGTATGAAGAGAAGGTCCCTGGCCTGCAGATTTTACATTTAAAGGTAAGAATTTACAATTCAGATGAGCTCAACTGTTAGAAAATGGGAGAAAGTTCATAAATGTTACAATTGCCTATAATGATAAATGTTGATAGAAAACGGTAGAAAAGGGAGACAAGAAATACTGCAAAAAAAAGGTCTACTGATACCACACAAGGATTGTGCTGAAATCAGGACAGGTAAACGAGAGGAGACTGGAACAGGAAATTATTGGACCAAAACGGATGTATTGGAAATTAGGCCTAATTGGTGGAAAAAATAACAAGGGGATGGGCTTTTCTGCTCCTCCCTCGTTGCTTTTTGGGGTCCTTAAAAAGAGGGACTTCCAGGATTAAAATGGCATGTATGGAACTAACTAAAGTAGGATTCTCTGGGGAAATGCTGATAGGCTTCTGCTTTGCACTGGAAACTGTCCAGTGTTGGTGACCCTTGGGACCACTGGGATATTCTGATCAGCAAAGAGGTGAGAATGCTTGACCTTCACTGCTGAACCAGAAAGGACCCCAGGCTGATACACGTGATTTTCTGCTTTGTCCTCTCTTCCCTTGCGTGTTCCTTTCTGCCTGCCATTGTTTTTTCTGTCCTCTCTCTCTCTGATCTTTTCACATGATCTTGAGATGAATTGCACACACCAACTCACCAGCATGATGAGATCAGATGGTGCTGCCCGCCCTTCAAAGGACCAGTAAAAGAAAGGGACCTGACCAGACCAGCTAGAGAGCATCCTAGACTGCCAGAAAGTGAGCCAGGGTCCAGGGCAACAGCTGTTGTGGCCAACCTGGCAGCCCAGATCATGGTTGTCAAAGCTCATGAGAGGCACAGACTTCATTTAATCTTATATATTCCCACAGGGCCTGATGTGTTAATTTTGATGGAATAAGTGGGCCCAGATCATCAAAGGTGTTAACATGACCCTAGCACAGTACGGCACAGAACAGTTCAGCACGATTCAGGTGTTTGAGTAAAGAGACTCGGTCTGCTTTGTCCCATGGCAAACACTAGAAAATACATGACAAAGTTTGGAACTGTATTGATTAGGATGCCCAAAAAAAAAGGGAAACAAAACATAAGGCATTTGGAAACTGAAATGTAATGATTATACACAATCAACGCAATTGAAATTTAACGTCTCATTTTCAGACAGAAGATATCAGAGTCTCTCTCTGTCAAACAATTCAGTAGGGCAGAAAGGGTTAGTTCTGCTGTAGAATTTTGAGTTGACTGATATGAATGATGGTTACTTTTCCTACTTTTGACAAGACAGACGAGAGAGACACAAGAAGGGGAAGAGATAGATTAATCAAGGTGGAGGGAAAAACAGCTTTATGGAGGTTCTTGAGAAACAATGTGGCTGGTTAGACATGGATGGCTATGAGAGAACTGAATCTTTATCAAGCCTCTACTAAGAACCATTCTCTCTATCTTAGTACAATATATGTTTGAACTGTCTCTGATCTTAGTTACACTGAGTTATATTAAGAATAAATCTGTGGAGTTACTCTGGATTTACAGTGGGGCCACTGACAGCAGAATTTGGCCTGGTTGTTTTCTGTATCCTTCTATCAGTCTAAGCATTTATACTATGCTCTTAGTAGAGATGGTCGGAACTCAGAAACCCCATTTTGTGGGAAATTCCAAATTTTCCCCCTTCCAAATCAGAATCATAAAAAAAAAAAATGGAAAATTTCCTGCGGAACAAAATCCTGAATTGTTTAAACTGAATGTCTTATTGACCTCATTGAAATGTTGTGTTTTGACTGTATTGACATGACTTTATAGTATAATATATAGTTAATGTTATGTAAATAAAGGTTTCAGCTATTAAGTCATGTCATTGTTATTTTGATTGGTTTGGTAACGGGAACTTGATCCGCTCAACTGGTATTCTTACTAATCATTTGTAAAAGCTGTTCTAAGTGATAACTGGTACTGCTTTAGTAACTGGTTTGATAATGGTTATTTCCTATTGTAATTGGTATAATGTAAAATATAAAAACTGAACAATAAAATAACAATATAAAATGCAAAAATAATATAAATGATTTGACAATAAAATGAAAATATAACCATAAAATAAAAACTAAAAACATAAATGTAAGGTAAAATAAAATGCATTTTGTAAAACAGGAAGCTGGGGAGCTGGGCAGTTGGCAAACCATCTGGTTAGCCTGCACACTTACTATGCCACCCAGGGAGCTGCCCCCACCAGGCAGCCAAGGCATCTGGGAATCTGGCCATCCTGGTTTGGTGTCAGTCTACTGGCAGGCGGACAGCGGGAAAGAAGGCTGGCCAGATTGTTTGGTTGCCATCAAAAGTTTCAACAGAATTGTTATGTTTTTGTGGAACATTTCCTTTCTGTCAAATCTGCATTTTCGGACAGAAAACTGTTTCATAGGAAACTTTTTCAGCCAGCTATACTTGCCAGCATAGTGTGTGTGCCTCGCAATCGAGATGTGTTACTCAGCTATGTGAGCATCTCTTCATGGTGATTGTAACAAGCTTTGAGAACAAGAATGACAAAAGTTTTAGAAAACCTGACCTATGAGGAAAGGTTAAAAAAAAACTGGGCATGTTTAGTCTTGAGAAAAGAAGACTGAGGGTGGACCTGTTAACAGTCTTCAGATATGTTAAGGGCTGATTTAAAGAGGGTGGTTTAAAGAGGGTCCATGGAAGGACAAGAAGGAATCTGCTTACTCTGTAGTAAGGGAGATTTAGGTAAGCTATTGGAAACACTTTCTAACTATAAGTGTAGTTAAACTCTGGAATAGGGAGGCTTCTAAGGGGGATTGTGGAATCAATGGCACTGGAGGGTTTCAAGAAGAGATTAGATAAAATCTCTCAGGGATGGTTTAGGATTTCTTGGTCCTGCCTTGGGGGGAGATGGGGGCAGGGGGAGAGACTAGACTACATAACCTCTCAATGTCCCTTCCAGCCCTACATTTATATGATTCTACCTTTAGTTAATGAATGTGCACGCCCAAAGCCCTTTTGGCACGCTAACACAAATAAAGAAAAATGTCATTTACGATAAGTGAGTAATAAACCCAATTAAAGTTCAAAACTAGAACCAAAGCACCTGAGTCTCTTCTCCTTTGTGCTGGAGTCCATTCAGAGTAACTAAAGTGAAGTCAATGGGCCTCATAGGGAGTAGAATCAGATCCAAATTCCAAAAAGCTCAGCATCAAGCACAAAACCACCCAACGCATAAAGCAGCAGAAACAAGTAAGCAGCAATCAAAAAGCTGCAGTGCTTTAAAATGTGACTCTGTTTTGACAGAATGCTGTTTGCAAATGACATGATGAGATTGATTCCAAGTGTATTGCCTCCCAGGAACAATTTGCTCAATTTACAAGTGGAAAGACTTTTCTTTTTTTAACCCACCAGCCGTGCAAATTAAACTTGAAGGGAAAATGACTTGTAGTGTTTGCTTAGATTCACTCTACAGAGTCAAAAAAGGAAGTAGAGTAAAAAGATACCATTTTGACATACTCACATTTTTGGCCATAACGACACTTTAACTCACTATTGTAAGAAGAATCTGAAAATAAAGGAGGAGTTTTGTATTGCTTCAAGGGAGCCGTTCTGGAAAACCAGAAAGGCAAAATCAGGAAAAGGTGCAAAGGAGACTGACATTTCATTCATCCCTCTGTCCGGGGCTAGAGAAAGATGCTGAGGACTGTTTCAGTGCTGGTGATATCAACTGCATATTTACGAAATAAATAAAAAGGAAACTGAGACTTCAAAACAAAACAACGTGTCACGCTGTCTTCTTTATTTTGGTGAAATTAATACTGTGTTCCTCTACAGCATCTTCAATCTGAAAATCTCACAGAACTTTACAAACATAAATTTAGCTTCACAACACTTTTTATTATTCATATTTTATAGATAGGCCAATTATTCAGGAATCAACATATGGATTTTGGTGCCTAGTTTTAAACTGCAGTTTGTGGTAAGGTCAGGCCAGATGGCTACAAAAGAGCATACCTGGGTTGGTATGAGGGCCCGAAAGGGTTAAAACAGCACACACAGCTGGTCAATTAACGGCATCTGGACCCAATGAAGGGCCAGGCCAGGGGTATTTAAACCCTGCCTTCCCTAAAGGAAGGCTCCCAGAAGGCCTGGGGCAGCTGCCGGAGACAGCTCTGCTACAGCCAGGGGGATGAGGTAGCTGGGGGCGTCCTGACCGCAAACAGCAGGGATAAAGTGCGAGACCCACTAGGGGGAGGTGAGCAGTTTGCCACAAGTTTTTGAAAAGTTTGGGCTAAATTACTAGCCCCAAGGACACACGGCAAGTTCATAGCAGAATCAGGAATGAAACTCGGGAGCTGCTGATTCCCACCCCTCCTGTCATTCCAAGCAATCACACTGCTCCTCATGGATTATGTAGCACCTAATGTTATTTTTATTACGTGTGCCACACTAGCACCTGGATGACTTGACCAAGACTGAAGCCCCATGGTGCTAGGTGTACATACACATAGAAATAGATAGTCCCTACCCTGAAGAGCTTGCAGTCCAAATAAACAAGACAGCATTATTCTTCTCATTTTACTGATGGGAAACTAAGGCACAGAGATGAAGTTACTTGCCTACGGTCACACAGGAAGTGTGTGGCAGAGCCAAAATTTGAACCCAGATCTCTTAAGTCCCAGTCTAGTATTTTCAAAATTGATCTTTCTAGTTATAGTGTATAAATAAGCATGACATCTAGGTGCAGAAATTTTAATATCTTTTCCCAGAAGACACAGCATAGGAATCTCTCCAGTAATATTTTCTCTCGGCTTTATACTGAACTGCAGAATTTTCTTCCAAAATATCTCCGGGCTTGATTCTAGTGTAAGTCATTTTGATGGGCTTTGGATAAGGCCCTTAAGTACTCAGTAATTCCAAATTCAAGGAAGCATCAGATGAGTGGTATTTAGGGCATGGAGCGAGTCTACTCATCTTCATATAATTAGCTATTATTGCAGAAGTCATAGCTGAACTTGCCTTAGCTCTTACTGATGAAAGTTTCCTGTAGAAAATGTTCAGAATATTGTTCCACTTGTCTTCCACTATCTAAGAGACAAATTCCTGGCCCCATCCTGTGTTTAATATCATGAATATCTGCTTTCAAATGAGGTTAAAAGCAAGCCACAGGCAAGAGAGAGAAATTGTTTGCGGCTTTAAGTGGTATCCAGCTGTGTCTCCAAATGGTTTTTTTCCATAAGTTTCAGTTCCAAGCTTCATATTGCTTTTAAAATGAAGCTTCCTACTTGTAGGTACATTATAAAACAAAACAAAAGAAGAAAAATCTACTCATTATCTGTCATATATATTTCTTGCAATGATTGGAAAGACAGAAATATATTGTACACATAGTAGTCCCCACAATTTTTCTTAACCCTTTGGCTCATTGTTCCTTAAAATACAAACACATCCCTGGTATTTCTAAATATTTTAGATCGCAATTTCCTTATTCAAAAAGTGTTGCATCGAACATGGGGGAATTCTGTATCAGGTCTCATCTTGACAGATAAAGAGGAACTGATAACAGAACTAAAAATGGATGGGAACTTAGGTACAAGTGATCATGACTTGATTGCATTTATAATTTGCAAGCAGAATAAAGTCTGCACCAGTGATATGTATACTTGAAGCTTTAAAAGGACCAAGTTAAAAAAGCTGAAAGCAATTATGAATCATATCAGTGGAAGGAAGAATTTAATCAGAAAAATGTGAATGATAATTGGGAATTGTTTAAGAACACTTTCTCATTAACAAGGGGAAAAAATTTAACAAGGATTGTGCTGGATTCTCTACCGACACTTTTTAAACAAAATTGGTTGTTTTTCTAAATGTTCTGCTCTAGAAATTATTTTGGGGAAGTTCTATGACCTGTGCTATGCAGGAGGTCAGACTAGATGGTCACAATGGTCCCTTCTGGCCTTGAAATCTATGACAGATCCTGTTCTTTTTTCTTGGGCTGAATTGACCTCCTGCTGTATTTTGTGAGGGTTCATTTGCTATGTTGTATACCTACAAGTTCCTGATCCTATACAACTTGATGAGACTATTGGTAATTGCTATATTATTTCAACATGGACAGAACAACTTCTTTCCTGGAAGTTTACCAAAGCAGTAAATTTTAGTGGGGTGTCTTAGAAATGTGGAATTTTTCCCACCACCACACATATATACCCAATTATATATTTTCTTGCTGTGGATGCCCTGGCTTCAGTACCTTAATTGTTTCTGATGTAATGATGATAAAAACCTCCAGGTATATGAGAAGCCTAAAATGGACTTTTGCATTCCAAACCAGCTTTCAGGTTTTGAATGATTAAAGGCCAATTTCAACTTTGAGGTTTAGGCGTGGAAACTAAACCCTGTCTGTGCTGCTTTCCCCCAGAAATACTCCAAAACTGAAACACTTTTTACTTTTTTCATACCGTTTTTTTATGCATGGATGTCCTTTCAATTTTGAAATCCTGCAAGGTATTCATGGATGGCATTCTTTTTTAGACCAAATATCTTAATCTAGGATAAAAGGCACTATATAATCTAGAAGTGGTCTAATTCTCTAGATCTGGATACTGCAAAAAATTGAATTCAGGGATTGGATTACCCAGTCCCAAATAATGGTATAGATTTAAATTTGGCTCCAACACATGAACGAAAATGAGGGAACTCTCTTGAGAACAGCTGTTTGTTTATTCTCCCATTTTATTTTCTTTATTCTCCTAGTTTCATTCTTTCCCTTGTCTCCACTTCATTTTCTGTCTTTATTTTCTCCTTTCTGGCTTTCTTGTGGGCTGGGCAGTTTCTATAGAAATGGCTAATAGCAAAGATCTGCTACACATAATGATAATAATATAATGGCTTCTCAACTAAAACTGCATAATCATCCCAGGAGTGTCAGTGAAAGCCATATAGTGAGGAAAATTAGGTTTTCAAATGGACCCAGGCATACTCTCATGGCAGTCAATGTACTTCTAAAGCTAATGCGAGATGGTGGGGGTACGTAATCTAAGGGCAAAATTTCACTTCATTGGAAGCTGAGCATCTGAAAGCTTAATTTAGCATTTAAGACTTCATTCTGGTTTTAGTAACACATGCATAAAGTGAACAGATTAAACTGAGATTTGCTCGTGTAGAATCAGTGTGTTTATTTTTACCTCGAAAAGGATGCTTTCTCTCTTCCTCTTAATCTGCACTGAGTAAGCAGTTGTCAGACCCCTGTGACTGATCATTGTTATTGCCAACTTCTTATCAAGTCCGCCGTCACCCTCCTCTGCCTGCCTAAATTATTCTGTCAAATTGGTAAGCATGGAAAATCAGCTGTGGGTGGGAGTCAATTCCTTCAAGTTACACGTCCCACTGATAACCAATAGGACTTGTGCTCCTAAATCATTTGGGTGTCTTTAAAAATCTCTTTCTCGTTGCCTAGAGAGATTCCGAATGAGATCCTCATCTGGTATTCATTGGTGTAGATCCATTGACTGCAGTTGAACTAAAGCATAATTCCAGTTATCCTAAAATCTGAATCCACAGTGTGCCCATATTCTTGTTAATCACCCACTATTAATTTACCAATTAGCCTCTTATTGTCTATTTGCCCTAATCAGTAGGTTTGTATTTGTATAAAAGTTATAATCTGTTACTTTAAATTACTGAGACTTAATACCAACTGGTTTTTCACTCTTTAATAAAGTACAGAGTATTAAGCAAACATCAGCCTCACTCTTTTTTCCTCATATTTCTGTATTAGTGACACTGCTGCTCACAATAGCACTTCCATTTATCTGAAAGCCCAGTTATCCAAAAGTTTTGAGTGTCCCCTAGGCCATTGGGATAAATGGGCATGTACTATCTGTTGAGTTACTCCAGTTGAGAATCTGGCAGGTATGTCAACAAGTGATGGATGGATGAACCTTCAAAGGCTTAGGAGTTTTGATGAGAATTTAGAAGCTCATCTGGTCATTACTCAAAGTTCTTCAGTGTGCAAAAATTGGGCTGCCCTGTAAATCTCATAAGATCAGCCTTTCTTGTGGTTATTTAAGCATTTCCTCTTTCATTACTGGCCACAATAAGCATAGAGATGCATGAAACTTGGGAGAAAAATCTCAACCTTTAGGAATCGCCACAAAAAATTCAGTTTGAGTTTTGGTTGAAGAATTAGGTCATTACTTAATTTATCCAAACATGTTCACTCACCCTTAAAGTCTGCCAGATGAGTAAACTTCATGGTTTATGAGGAATAGGGTTAGCAATTATTTCTCAATTCATTTCAAAACAATTTAATCTCCAACCATTTTGACAATGATTGTGCAGCTGGTGTGTTGTGGCCATTGCTGATTATGGTGATCATAATCATCTCACTGTTACCTTGTGTTGCATCTGTTTGTTGTATTCAACTGTTGTCTTTTGTTTTATGTGGTCTCTGCCCCAAAGAACACGATTTTTTGTGTGTGTATTTGTCTAGCGCCTAACACACTGGACCCTGATTCGTGACTGGGGCCATCATGCACTGCTACAATGCAAATAAATAAATACATCATTTTTGCTAGTTAAATGTCTTAGGTGAAGACTACTTTTTGCTTTTGGGAGTTCCGATCTTTTCATCGTCTTTCCTTTGTTCAGGTTGGTTATTATTGGTTTTTATTTTCATAAAGTGATGGATGGCAGAGCCTGGGCCAACATAGGGAAACTCCTACCTACAGATCCATCCAAACTAAGGACTCAATACAGCAAGGCCATCCAGATGTCACTTACACTTGACTCGAATGGCTCTTCTCAGATGCTTCAAGTTTGGCAAGTGCTTAAATTGCATTAGTAAGCACATTCCCATCAGATTGCGGGAAGTGATTATTCCCCTCTATTCGGCATTGGTGAGGCCGCATTTGGAGTATTGTGTCCAGTTTTGGGCCCCCCACTATAAAAAGGATGTGGACAAGCTGGAGAGAGTCCAGAGGAGGGCAACAAAAATGATTAGGGGGCTGGAGCACAAGACTTATGAGGAGAGGCTGAGGGAACTAGGCCTGTTTAGTCTGCAGAAGAGAAGAATGAGGGGGGATTTGATAGCAGCCTTTAACTACCTGAAAGGGGTTCCAGGGAGGATGGAGCTAGGCTGTTTTCAGTGGTGGCGGACGACAGGACAAGGAGCAACGGTCTCAAGTTGCAGTGGGGGAGGTCTAGGTTGGACATTAGGAAAAAGTTTTTCACTAGGAGGGTGGTGAAGCTCTGGAATGGGTTACCGAGGGAGGTGGTGGCATCTCCATCTTTAGAGGTTTTTTAAGCTGCGGCTTGACAAAGCCCTGGCCGGGATGATTTAGCAGAGGACAGTCCTGCCCTGGGCAGGGGTTGGATCAGGTGACCCCCTGAGGTCCCTCCCAAGGGCGAGATTCTCCAAGGGTTTTGCTGGCTCAGGGCCGGGCTCGCGCCGCACCCTGTGGGAGGGCGCCGGGACGGAGCCCGCAGGCGCTGGCCAGGCTGGGATACAGGATGCCCGTCCAGCCCGGGCAGCGCCCAGCGCCCGCTTGGCAGGGCGGGGCTGGTGGGGAACGCGCTGCTGGGCCGCTCCCCTGAGCTGGCTGGAGCCTCCCGCCTCATGGGCCTGGTCTGGGCCGAGCGCTCCCCGCTGCCCTTTCTCCTTGGGCCCTCCCTTGCCCTCAGCCCCACGCCTCCGCCTCCGAACTACAATCCCCACAACCCCCCGCGCGGCCGGGGTCCTTTTTCCCTCAGGCCGCCTGCCGCGGACGGCGCCGCCACGTAGGGGCCGGGTTGGCGACCGAGGGGCCGGGTTCTCACCTCCTGGTGGCGGGGCTGTCCTGCCAGAGCCGGGGGAGGCCCTTTTCCGGCGGCCGGTTCCGTCCCCGGCGTTCTCGCTGGCCGCCTCAGCGGGCGCGAGCGGGGTGACAGCCGGGGGTCCCGCGGCGGCCGAGGAGAGGCGCGATGTCTCAGTGCGGCGGCGCCTCGCGCCTGCTGGGCCGCCTCCTGCTCCGTGAGTCTCGGGCCGGGCGGGCGCGCGCCCCCCCTCCCTGGCTGAGGCGCGGGGCTCCGCAGCGCCTCGGTGCCGGGCCTGGCCGGGGGCGGTCCCAGGAGCCCGGCATGGGGGAGGGGAGCGCTCCCGGCGGGCTGGCCTGAGGCGGGGAGACCCCCCCCGCCGGCCGGGCTGTCTCGGCTCCCCCTCCCGGGCCCGGCCCGGCTCGGCTCCTCTCCGGGGTCTCCAAGCGCTGGGCCCGGGGCCCGGGGCCCGCATGGGGAAGGGACTGGCCCGAGGTTAGCGGCCTGCGCGAGGGCCCGGCTCCCCGACGCCCCAGTCCGGGCCCGGGTGGCCGAACGGCCCGTCGGGCTCGGATGAGGGGGGGAGGGGATATCCTGTATCGGGCCGGCTC
>ML675627.1:11561758-11625759 GCA_007922155.1 Mesoclemmys tuberculata | reverse complement strand
CCGGGAAGGCCCTCAAGGTCATGGGTCAGTTTGCTGGGCAGGGGCTGTCCCCAGTGGCAGCCCTCCCTGGGCACCGCAGGGGGTGCGGGGGAGGTGGCCTTCTAGCAAAGGGGCGCGTGTGTGTGTGTTGGAAAGGAGCGGGGTGCCCTTGTTCTGCGTGCTTTCCTTGCTGGCGCCGGACACCCACGGCGGACAGCCTTTATTTGAAGAGGGGAGCGCTGTCTGCGGGAGTTATAAAGTTCAGTGAACATCTACTGGATTAAACATCCCCGTTAGGGTATAATTTTTTTTCTTATAGGCATATAAAATGATGAGCGAAGGGTAAACATGCAGGCCGAACTGTTGAGGATGATGGGTGGAGCTGTGCCCGCCAGTGAAACTGGAGATGGTCCTCTGTTGGTTTTTTTTTTCTTAAAATGCCTTTGATTTTCCTGTCTTCTGGTAGCTAAGGGTCCTGTATTTCATAAGTAAGGATATTGCTCTGTCGTGGAGGTCATGCATTCTGTGACTTCTTTTGGGGCAGGACTGGAGCAATGGCCCCAGGGCTGAAGCAGTGGCCAGAGTTGGGTCAGCCAGGCTGGGGCTGGGGCAGCAGATGTCAGCTGGGCGGGTCAGTCCCAGGGTGGCTGGTGTGGTGGGAGGGGTTGGGCCTGCCTCCCAGGGTTGGATCAGCAGCAAGGCTGACATAGCTGTCGGAGGTCGGCCCCTGACAGCATTCTGACTATTGTCTCCCTTCTCACCCCGCTGGTATTTTTAGTAAAAGTCAGGGATGGTTGTGGGTTTCTGTGAATTTTTGCCTGTGACCAGTCTCTGACTTTTAGTAAAAATGCCCATGACAGAGTCTTAACCTTAATTACAAGGCCAGTCCTGACAAGGGAGTTTCTAGAAAGGATAAGAATTTTTTTTTTTAGTTATTAGACCTTCAAGAAATATCATATGAAGTTTAAATACACATGAAAATCACAATTCTTCCTGAAAGCTTTGTGTACTTGTAATAGTTACAAGTAATACTTAAGATTACTATAAATGAAACAGATTATCTAAATCATTCTCTTTATCATTCCAGTTTGTTTACTTTGTGCATTTGGCAGTGCTGTGTATAGCAAGTTTCACTGTATCCCTGTATAATAAGTTAGACATGGATCCCGCAATGAGCTCTGACTGGATAGATTGAAGTCAGTGGAGATCTGCACAGGTATCTGCTCTTGTGCAGTCCATTGAAGAAACGGTGCCTTAGGCTTCTATCCTACAACTGATAGCATATGGACAGATGGCAGAGCTCCACTGAATTCATTGGAACTCCATGAAGGTGCAATAATCTGCCTATGTGCTTTAAATTACAGGATTGGAGCCTAAATCAGTTTCCATTCTTGCTGAAACAATCATCCCTTTCTGTCCCCTTTACAAACTTCAGTAGGTCATCAGGAAAAAAAAATTGACAGAAGTTATTTTATAAGGAATTTTTGTGAAAAGATTTAGGATATACTGGTTAACAGCTACTCTGTTGGAAACAGCATTAAAAAAAAAAGATAAAAAAAACAAACTGCCAGTTGCCAAATTCAAATACCTAAACTTCCAAATGGGAAGTCTAGATGAAACTTCCATTTGGGCATTCAAGCCTCTGTGCATCTAACAGCATGTGTTGTTTTAGGCTTCATCCAACAACATATTCTGTCATACAATTCCGCTTAACAACACTTATAACATCTCTTGTCATAAAGTTTCACATTAACAGAATTCCTTTTCCACAGGGACTTTGAAACTGAACATATTTTTTTGTATAAAACACAATTAATCTACTCTGCACAGTGATGCAAGAATGATTTAAATCACAAGTCTCTGATTTTGATTGTAAAACAGGTACAAACTCTGTTCTTGTTTGTGCTTGATAATCTTGCAACAGGCCCTTGATTATATTAATTGTAGGGATTCAGCATTTAAGTCACAGAGTTGTGAAATAATTTCTGTAAAATGCTAATGAATGGCAAGCATTAACTCAAAAGTCAGAATGAAGCATCACTTCATATATGGTCTGTTGAGGCATTAGAGATGCCTCATGTACACAAACCAGCCCTATCTTGTAAGTGAAGGTATGTGTGACTGAATTGAAATTAGTCAGGATTCTAGCAGGTGGGAGATCATGTGGAATATTCTGAGGTGTTTTTTTTTTTTTTTAACACTGCCTTAAAAATAAAATGGTTAGACCTTCCTAGAATAGTTTGAGAGTGGATGGGCAGATTTTTTATATTTTACTATAAATTACATCAATTTATAACCTGCTGTTTCAGCTACTAGGTAACCTTGAACAATGTATTTGTCTTTATAATATATAGATAAATATATTCAGGGTTTGGTGTGTTTAGCACAACTGATTAACAGTGGTCATCATTGGGATGCATTTCTCTTTGCTTGAAGGGAAATGATTCTGTGAGATGGCTACCTGGTATAGGCTGAGCTGGTCAGTCTTGTTGTAGCCAAAGCACCTACTTTTCGAAGTGTCACTTCAGTGTCTCAGGGTTTTGTTTCCTCCCCATCCTCTTCAAATTTAGAGCAGCTTCCCTTTTGACTGCCATAGCTCGTCCATTTCAATGCATATGAATCAACCATATGATTCATCTGTGGCCAGAAAGGTATGTTAATGCTGGACTTCTTGATATAGGAGAAGATGGGGAGATTGCTAGAGTCTGAAGCTATGTCTTCACTGACGGCAGTGAATTTGCTGCCGTCAGATCGACTTCTCTGAGTCGACTGAGCGGTCACTGAATCAGTGAAGACCCACTCAGTCGATCCAGAAATTGACATATCAAGACCACCTTCTCAAGTGGCACAGTGCAGTGGAGACAGTGCATAGAACAGAAGCAGAGAAGTTGACAGGAGTTATGCAAATTTTCTGTGTAGCTTGCGTAACTCTGGTTGACTGCTGCTGAATCTCAGAGGTAAGTGTGAACAGGACCTGAGGTTTTGCTAGACATTCGTGCAGGTGGTCATTAGTATTGGCTTCATTGGATAGGGTAAATATAGTACTGTCATAACATTCAATTCATTCCTTCGAGTGTGGCCTGTCTATCTCCTAGACTCTTGTCAAGTTTATTGCTGCCAATTTCCATGTCGGTAGGAAACTTTTAATAAAACTTGAGAGGAAACACTTAATCTTTAGAACATAATCTTCAATTGAAATTAGAAGTAAATGTAGATTGGGAACTGTTTTAAAGTAGCTCCTCAAAGGACTGACAACGTATTGCTTAATTGAGATGGCTTTCTGATAAATGTGTGGGGAGAGGCAAACACTCAAGATAGGCATCCAGTAAATGCCCTTCTTGGGCAGTCAGGGTTTGAAAAATGCACCCAGCAAATACTAGCTTGAGATCTAAACCCAGCTACTAAACAGGATGGAAAAATAGCTATATTGCTAGACTCTTCTATTGCTGCACTCTAAAATTTGAATAATGAAGTTTAGGTACTGTCTGGGCAGATGGGGGTTGTCAGTTGTGGTAAGCAGTCCATCTAGGACAAGAGATTCAGGTTTCAAATCAGGAATATCAGGCCTGACCAGCCAGTTTGTAGAAGCTATACTATTCACAAATAACCTGTGGATCTTTATCTTTAGGGAGTTTATCAGTAAAATGTTAGGACATCTCCTGGAAGTGAAGTGCAATCACTTTGCCTGACTGCTGTAGAAAGGACGAGAGAGTACAAGAGCTAGTAGTCCTGGGACAAAAACCACAAGGAATACCTGGAAGAAAGTGGTTTGAGACTCTGAAGCAGGATATCAAGGATCTGTATGCTCCTTCTGAGGTCCAGAAGGAGGTGAGAGGTGGACTAGTTGACAGTCTTTGGGGAAAGACAAAAGGACAGAAAGTAGAGGTGACCTCATGGTAAGGGTCTACTATAGACCACCAAATTAGGAAGAGAAGGCAGATGAAGCATTTCTAGAACAAATAACAGAAATATCCAAAACACAAGACCAGGTAATAATGGAGGGCTTTACCTAGACATCTTTGGAAAAGTAATATGGCAAAACATACTGAAACTTTTAAGTTCTTTGACTATTCAATATCTTTTTTTCCCAGAAAGTAGAGGAAGGAACTGGGAGGAAGGAACAATCATTTTAGACTTGATTCTGACCACCAGGAGGAATTGGGAGCAAATCTGAAAGTGGAGGACAATTTGGGTGAAAGTGGTCACAAAATGATAGATTTCATGATTTTTAAGAAAAGGGAGGAGGTGAGAGCTGTAGAATGATGACAATGGACTTCCAAAAATCAGACTTTAACAAACTCAGAACTGTTAGGTCAGATCCAATGGGAAGAAAATCTAAGGGAAAAAGTAGTTCAGGAGAGCTAGCAGTTTCTCCAGGAGATGATATATAAACTATCCTGTTGTAAAGAAAACATAAGAATAATAATATGAGGCCAGTATGGCTCCATCAGGAGCTCTTTAATGACCTAAAAATCAAAAAGGAATCCTACAAAAAGAGGAAACGGATGAATTGCTAAGGAGGAGTAGAAAAGAATAGCACAAGCATGTAGGGACAAAAATCAGAAAGTCTAAGGCACAAAGCGAGTTACACGTAGCAAAGAACATAAAGAATCTTTTCTTATTGCCTTTTAAATACATAGGAGTAAAAGAAGGATAAAAGAAAGCATAGGTCCTCTACCTAGAAAGGAAGGAGAGCTAATAACTTGACTTCAAGAAGGCTGAGGTGTTTAATCCCTATTTTGCTTCAGTCTTCACTAAAAAGGTTAATGGTGATTAGATACTCAGTACAATTAATATTAAACAACAAGGGGGAAGGAACATCATCCAAAATAGGGAAAGGACAGGTTAAAGAATATTTAGATAAGTGAGATATATTTAAATCATCAGAGCCTGATTAAATTAGTCCTAGAGTACTTAAGAGGCCAGCTGAAGCAATCTCAGAAACTTTAGCAATTGTCTTTAAGAACTCCTGGAGGATGGGTGGGGTCCAGGACGAGTGGAGAAAGGTGCTATATTTGTCTATCTTCTAAAAGGGAGAACAAAAAGGGCGTGGGGAATTATAGATCAGTCAACCTGACTTGGATACCTGGAAAGATACGGGAACAAATTAGTAAATCAATTTGTAAGTGCCCTAGAGGATAATAGGATTGTAAAGAATAGACAGCACAGATCTGAAGAAATAATGCCAAACCAACCTAATTTTCAGTTTTGACAAGGTTACTGGCCTAGAGGATGAGGGCAAGCAGTAGAAGTGACAGTAAAGTTTTTGGCACAGCCTCACATAATTTTCATAAGTAAACTAGGGAAATGTGGTCTCGATGAAATTATTATAAGATGAGTGCACAACTAGTTAACCGATTGTACTCAGTAATTATCAATGATTCACTGTCAAACTGTGAGGGTATATTGAGTGGGGTCCCATGGGGGTCAGTCCTGGGTCCAGTACTAATCAATATTTTCATTAATGACTTGGATAATGGAGTGGAGAGTGTGCTTATAAAATTTGCAGATGACACCAAACCTGCAAGGAGTTGCAAATTCTTTGGAGGATAGGATTAGAATTCAAAACTACCTTGACAAGTAAGAGAATTAGTCTGCAGTTATTGCTGAATTTCATCTTGTTGACTTTAAATCGCTTTATTTAGGAAGGCAAAATCAAATACACAATTACAAAATGGGGAATAACTGGCTAGGCAGTAGTACTGCTGAAAAAGATATGGGAATTATAATGGATCACACACTGAGTACGAGTTCACAATGTGATGTAGTTTCAAGAAGGCTAATATTCTGGGTTGTATCCACTGGAGTGTTGTATTAGACATGGGCAGTAATTATCCTGTTCTACTTGTAACTGGTGAGGCCTCCGCTGAAATATTGTGTCTAATTCTGGGCACCACACTTCGGGGAAAAATGTGGATAAATTGGAGACAGTCCAGAGGAGAACAACAAAAATGCAAAAAGGTTTAGAAAACTTGATCTCTGAGGAAAGGTTTAAAAAAAATAAAAACAAAAACTCGTGCTGTAAGTCTTGAGAAAACTGAGGAGCATCTGATAACATGATGAATCTTGAGGGCTGCTATAAGGAAGGACTGCGATCAACTGTTTTCTGTGTGCGAGGATGATAGGACAAGAAGTGATGGGCTTAATCTGCATCAAGGGATAAAGTTAGATATTAGGAAAAAGCTTCAAACTATAAGTGTAGCTATGTACTGTTTTGTACTCCCAAGGGAGACTGTGGAATCTCCGTTTTTGGTGATTTTTAAAAATAGGTTGGACAAACACCTGTCAGTGATGGTCTACTTTACTTGGTCCTGCCTCAGCTAGGGGATTGGACTGGACTAGACCTCTCTAATAACACTAACCACTCTGTAGGAATGATTCTTTAGATACAAATACATAGAAAATGAAATTTCAAGGCTCTTCTTTGGCTCTGAACATGCTTTCAACAGTCGGGCGCGCACAGATTCCAACATACTTAGGCCTGGTCTAAACATAGTGTTAAACTCTTTTTTTTTTAAACCATTGTAACTTTTTGTGGACATTTACCTCCATTTAAACCTTACTTATAGCAGTTTATTTTGCCCTGGTAGTGGATGTAAACCAGGTTTAGACTGAGGTGAGTGTGTCCACACATAGCTACACTAATTTAAAATAACACCTTTTTCCCTGACTGGTCTTCTAAAGATTACCCTAAAATCACATTCAACATGTTTATAAGAGCTTCAGACATAGACATTGTTGGTTTTTTAGGTTTACTGGCTTAATTTTTCTCCTAAAACTTAAATTTCTGTAACATTATTTCTAGTAATACTTATTTGCTATTACTTCCAGCAGATATTGGTCAAGTAGATAAAAGCAAATGATTGGACTGGACCATTGCAATGGCTTTTTTGACTTCCCAACAGGCTGATGTGCCTATCTAATACTTCTGTTTATTGTAATCCTCCATATCCATTTTTCCTTTAAACTCTAATCGGATTTTATTTATTGTTAGAAATAAATGTTTGGTGTTATGTAGAGTCTTGGGTAACATTCTTTTTCACAGTGGTTTTTCAGAAAGCAGGCTGATTACCTAGAAAGTGGGAATCAGACATAGGCATCTGCTATTATAATTCTTCATGTTACTTGGCATGACTGAAGAGTAGGGGAAAGACTACAATGCCAGCTGGGGAAATCAGATTTGTGTTAGTAGGAGTACATAAATATTTTTGACATTGGTTTAACATTGCTTCTCACTGAGGCTGAATGGAGGTAAAGCCTATGTGTAAGTATATTTTTATGAAATTCTTTGCAAAGAGAAATCTCAGTAGGATTACTGCCTGTTAAGCCTCTTTGTGGAAAAAACATAACTGCTTAGGTTTTAAATATTGTGTAAAGGAAACCTTTACTAATAAGCTTTACATAATTGCTCAAAGCAATTTCTATACAGTAACCTGTAGTGGCAAGTAGACAAATACATATATCTAGCCATAGCAGCCTGTGTTTAAGTACAGTGATTTTTCTTTGTTATTTCTTGTTTTTTTCCAGCCAGGATTCTACATACTGTGATTATTTCTTCTTTTTTTTAAATGATGTGGCTTCCCTACAGGCATACTTGAGTATGTGCCTGTTTAAACCTAAATGACAGTCAAGATAGAATCTCTTTATTTTAGCTTCCACTTATTCCCTTTTTCTTAAAGTTCATCCCTTAATATTTTGTTCCTTTTAAGATTGTAGGTACCTGAACAGCACCACATCTCTTGTAACATATACTAATGTTGCATGTGCTAGGAATCTACAATTCCCTGCTTAGAATAAGTGTCATAAAACACATCCCAGTAAGGGAGGATTTCTGAACTATTCAAGGCCTGCTATAGGAGTGAAATTCTGCACCAAAGCCAATCTTTTTGCAAATAGTTTTGTGAAGAATCTATCCCTCTTTTCTTTAGTCAACTCTCACTATTCACACTTGAGTAAATTAAAGATAACTGCCTTGCCATCCATCCAGTGATGAAACAATAAAATGCCATAACTATTCAGTAGGAAGGCAATGAGTCCCATTTCCTTTTAGTAGGCATGCTTCGTACTCTTTAGCTTTCTTCAACTTTATATCTTTAGGTTGTTGGAAGCAGAGAGAAGACACATGCAGTCTCTTTTGCTGAATTAGCTGGAAAGTGGTGGTGATGGTGTTGCTGGAGAGCCTGCCTTTTCCACATGAGTTCAAGCATGGTTTTAAGTTTGTGATCTCTAAGCCCCAGTAGCTAGAAAATTATTGGAAAAATAGCTTCTCTCACTGGATCATCAGCCTGGCAGTATGCTTCACTACTGCTTAGGATGTTAGATGTTTTGAACTGGCCAAGGTATACTTGGGAGTGAGGAGCTCTCTGTATTCCCTGTTCTGATGGTACCTTGCTCTATGGTCATGGATAAAGTCTTAGGACACATATTTAAAAGGGGCCTCTTTTGTTGGATGCACATTTTGAGAAAATTAGGGCTCGACTCTTTGCATGCTGAGCAGCCATGCCCCAGATGAAGTCAATGGGAGCTACAGGTGTTCAGCATCCCTGAAAATCAGGCCTAAGGCTATGTCTGTACTGATGGTGGCAAATTCGCTGGTCAGATCGATGTCTCTGGATTGACTGAGCAGTCTGTGTAGACCCGCTCAGTTGATCCAGTAATCGACGTAGGAAAGCCACCTCCATAAGTGGCGCAGTGCACTGTCGATGGCACGTGGAACAGATGCAGCGGAATCGACGGGAGATACGCAAGTTTTTTACGTCACTTGCGTATCTCCTGTCGACTGCTGCCGAACCTTGAAGGTAAGTGTAGACCAGCCCTAAGATATATGTAGGGCACCGAAAATTAAAGCTTTCTGAAAATCTGAGTCTCAGACTCTATCCTTCCTTTATGTAACTGTAAAATGGATTCTTGTCTGATTCATGGGGTACTGAATGGCTTAGTTCAGTAATATTTGTAAGGCCATATAGAATGGTAAAGTACAATTCTGGAAACAAGTCATTCTTTTTTTTTTTTTTTTTTTAGTGCAGCAGAATGGAGTACGTCATTGTTCCTATTCAGCCACACGGAAAAATCTTAATATCAATAAAAATACAAAGGTTATCTGCCAGGGTTTTACTGGCAAACAGGTGAGTATCTTTGGTATAGATGAAGCACTGAATATAACCTATAAATACAAAAAATTGACCAGCCAAGAGATTTAACAGGTGTTCAGTGTCTTTTGATTTAATTTGTTGTGTATGCAGTATATATGTCTGTCTAGCAAAGACCTACTTTTAGGAACTTTTGGGTTCTCTTACATCACTGTTTGCATTATTTAGCCTTGTCATCTTGTACAATATAAGGTATTTCTTTAAAAAGTTCTGTGGAAAATATATACTTCTGTAGAAACAGCTTTCCTGTTTTCAGTTTTGAATGTTTTCTGATGAATTATCTTCTGGATAAAGGAAAATTTTCTTCATTGTTGAAGCAATTTTCTTCAAGCATTGTGTGCTGCTATGCTGCAAAACCATATCCTGTGAGTAATTCTCTTAAGTGTTTGACACCACTGACTTTCATCCTTATTTTGTTTAGAACCAGTTCTCCATGATCTGTGTTAATTGTACCTTTGTGTCTTCTGAATAAGCGGTTGCCTTGTGTAGTCACTTTATTCTTTGTATTTTCAATTTCTGACAGCAACCTGGAATCCCACAGTTTCCAATCCAGTTCATGCTCAAATTCAGCAACTGGGCTCTTTAGCTTCTCTGGTTAGTGTTTGTTCATTCAAATGCTGTTGTCATTGAGACAATGCTTTTTAGTCTTAAATTTAGTTTACTTTCTACAGAGAATCTGTTTAATTCTTGTTGTCATCTCAATTCATTTAATCTTTTTTTCACATTCTCTCATTGTTACACATTTGAATGAGGAACAAATTCATTGATATGAATTAGTAGCAGCTGCCAATGTTGGTTTCTTGTACTTGATTATCATGTGTTTGATCTGTTAAAGCTGATTTGGAAAATAAAATGTGGGCCTCTTCTATGCTGTTTGAAAATGTATTGGCAGGGGAGAGCCAACTTAGTCTCCAAATCACAAGATAGTAGGTAACTGCTCTGATATAAAAGAAAAAAGCCATGCTGTATTCTGAAGGTCATTGAAAACTTTAACGTGAATTGTAAAATATCTATTCATTATGTTCACATGTCCCATTACATACTGTAGGAGCGGCCAAACCGTGGCTCGTGAGCTGCATGCAGCTCTTTTACAGTTAAAGAGCAGCTTCCAGAGCCTCTTATTGCCCCTTTCCCCTACCCCCATTTTCTGCCTACCAGACTGGGGTAGGGCACTTGAAGCTTCTGCCCTGTGGAAGGATGGTGGGGCTAGAGGATTCTGCCCTGTGGAAAGAGGGATCTTGGGGGTCAGTAATTTTGGCCATCCCTAATATTTTGTGTATCTATAATGCAAATAACTCTAATTGTAGTCTTAGTTTCCATCTGAATACCCAGAATTCTTTTTCCTGTTCATACAGTAATGAATTTTGTTTGAATTGTAGGAGCAAAGGAAAAGGTTTGCTTGCACGTTGCTTGTGCATCAGCTTTTTGGACTTCATACATGTTCAGTTGGAATTTATGCCCTGAGTTTTGGGCCTTGAATCTCAAACTTTTTTTATGTTGATTAAATTGATCCAGCTTTATTTAAATTTAGATTATATTTTACTGTTCATTTTGTAACTCCTTTGCTTGGTAACTAATTTCTTTATTTTAACAAAGCTAAACTCCAAAGGGGATAGAATGCCATAGGCAGACTACTATCTTTCTTCAGAAAGCGAGATCATATCTCCCTCATTCTCTGCTGCTTTTCCACATACACCAGTTTCTCTTTTGACTTTCAGAACTCTCCAGGAACTTATTCCACTCTTCCCCTCTGGTCATCCACCTTTCCGTTCATATGCTCCTCTGTCCTGACTTGTGCTGCTTCATTTATTTCCCTTCAAGGCATCAAGTCGCTCCTTTTTTTTTTAAAAAATCTCATCTCAAAACTTTTCTTTTCTCCTCAGTTTACAATTGTTAAGTTGCTTGGATTCTACATATGAGATGATATAAACTCATGAACATGTATTTGTATCTAACCGTTTTAATAGCGAATGATCAGTTGGGTTTCCTTTTTTTAAACAATATTTTGATTCTAAAGAAGACTAATCTTCTTAATGTTTGACAGACTTGCTGCAAATTAGCATATATTGAAATGAGCCTTTTCGATGCCAGACCTGAAACTTGTGGTTCATATTTTACTTTGAGTTTGACATGCTTCTAATTGTTACTTTCTTTTGTTGACCTATATTGGATCTTAATTACAGTTTCATAACTTGCCTTGAATAGGGCAGATACCCTGGAAGCATTTTTAAATGTTTTATTTGAAAGTAAAGAAAAGTGTTTTTTCTGGCTTGCATCTTCTGAAGATTTCTATGTATCTCTTATAGGGCACCTTTCATAGCCAACAGGCATTAGAATATGGCACCAAACTAGTAGGAGGAATTTCCCCAGGGAAGGGGGGCAAAACTCATCTGGGCCTGCCAGTCTTTAACTCCGTGAAAGAGGTAATCTTATATTAGTGGATGGACTACTTGACAGTAAATGTGGAGGTGGGAAGATTGTTAAAGTTGAACACGCTAGAACTTGTCTAGCATCCTGAGTTGGAGAGACAGAATCTGAGAGTGGAGACATGGTTACATTTCTGGTTTAAATATATGTGAGAAATAAAACCAAGGTGGTCTCTGGTCAGCGTCTGTATAATAGTGGGCACAACCACTGAGTCAAGTTAGAGTTTAGTTTCAATTTAAAAATCATTTTTTCATTTGTGCATATAAATAAGAGCGTAGATTTCTTTTGGTGTCAACTATCTTTATTTTATATATAGAAATCCTTCATAACTTTGGCTCTTGATAAATAGATCATTAAAACTGAATGACCAAATGGATTGAAGAGGACACTTAGGTTCACCTTCCACCTTATACAGCTATTTTAGGGATCCGTTCTGCAGCTAATCCATTTATCTTCTGCTAACATGAATGACATTGATGTGTAGAGACTTGTGACCATAGACTTTGAAACTTCTCATTGATTTTTTTCATAAATCTTTAAATAGATATACGTAAAGAGTTTAGTTGCCCAATGTACTCTTAGGATTTAATGTGTTTAATATGCTTTTTGTTAATGCATGTTTCAGGCTAAAGAACAAACAGGCGCCACTGCCTCTGTTATATATGTGCCTCCTCCATTTGCTGCTGCTGCAATTAACGAAGCTGTTGATGCAGAAATCCCCCTAATTGTGTGCATTACAGAAGGTATTCCACAGCAGGATATGGTTCGGGTTAAACATAGACTAATCCGCCAGGATAAGACTCGACTGGTGGGCCCAAATTGCCCCGGAGTCATCAATGTAAGTGTCTCAAACAAACATTTGTTTGAATGTTTTGGAGACTAAACAGTCTTCCATTAATCTTCAAAAATATTTTCATCATGACTTTTAAAAAGTATTTGATATTTCTTTTTTCTTTTTAGCCTGGAGAATGCAAAATTGGTATCATGCCAGGCCACATTCACAAGAAAGGAAGAATTGGTAAGTTTTTCAGTTTCAGCTGATGCATGAATATGAAATATGTTGCTTTATCATTTTGTGTCATGACATTTTGTTAAGTGAATTCAGCAATGGTCAGTAGAGCATTTAGCAATGGTCAGTAGAGCCAGATAGACAATTCTGGAGACTGAAGTTCCTTATTTTGCCACAGGTGTTTCTTTCGTAGTAATGCAAGGAAGGGGTTAGAAAAGATTCTTAAGGCAATGTGAGACACTTTAAGAAAAAAAGGTGTGTTTTTTAATACAAAGCATTACCTGAGGATTTTAAAGAACAAAATTCCTAAACACTTATCTTCTCAACATTCTGGTGACAGTTTTAAAAGTAAGGAACTTTTACCCAGGTGGAATTTAGTGTTATATAAGGAGAGAGAGGAAAATTGGCTTCCGACTGAATGAATGTTGATTTATGTGCACCTATATACTGTGGTGGTGATGCGATAAATACCTGAATAGGATACATATTTCAGATAGGTGGCAGGGGGATAGACTGAATTGGCTGCGACATGCCCAGTGTCACACATTGGGTCAGTGACACAGCCATGAATGGATCTGGAGTCTTGATTCCTACTTCATATCAAAACACTAGAAACATTCTTTTGTTAAAGCTACAATGTACAGTATGCCATGTAAAGTAGGCACTATTCCACATAGAGCTTCTAAAGTTTCTACTGTAGACAAAGTACACTTGGTTTGACTTGAAAATTGTGCACCATCATTCTTCACAAAACTTTTTGCAATGTGAGATAATGCTTCCTAACTGACATTTGGGGTATGCTGAGTTAAAACCAGAAGGAGAGGAGCATGCTAGCTAAGCTGCAACTCTTTTGTTTGGTATCACTGCAGTGCAAATTACCTTTGCCACTTACAAAGGTGAAAGCAGAAGCTGGATGCAGTAGTAAGTATTAGCATTCGGGTCATATGTCTGGTTTCAAAAGTAGCCATAAACCTGAAATTGAAAAATCAAAGATGAATGCAGTTATGCCCTTTTGTAGATACATTCTTTTAATAGTCACAAAGCAATGGTTTGATGATATCATCATTTGAAGTTGTCTTGCTTTCCCGTCTGAATCAAACCTCTTCTAAATGTCTGGTATTCATAACATGTTTGAGAGAGAGTCTAGTGCAAGGCCCATGAAGTAGGATTTAATCTTCTTAATCCTCTCATATCTGCGTTGTTCACTACCAGTGGAAGCACTGCCAGTAGTGGTGCAAGGATCCTGCGAGTGCAAATGTGAGCTTTATGGCAGCTTTGTCTTCCTCTTCCTGACTTTTTGTGCTGTGTGCTCCTTGGCTCTTGGGTCTCTTTTATGCTCTCCACTTTTTTAGTCACTTCTGAAGGATTTTTGGACACTTCATAGTAATATCTTAGTAAAGCTCTAAGGAATAAAATATAAAAAGTAGTCCATTTTCTTTTGCCTAATCTCCAGTTGCTTGGTCTCAATTTAAAAAAAAATCATCTTTTTATCTCAGGTTGAGTGAACCTCTTTGCTATCCAGCAGCACAGTTCAGCTTAAAAGAAATAGATTTAAATTTAGTAAATATTGGTATACTATCAGCTTCCATCCACTTGATTACTTCTCTCTGGCCTCTCTAGCACTCTGCCCATTCAAGTACATACAAAATGCAGATGCTGTCTTTCTTGCCCTGGAAAACCTCAGATGTATCAATTTAAAGTGTAATACAGATGTGATTGTACTTCTCTCCCTACCTAGGTTTTTGTATATTACATGTCCTCTTAGATTTTAAGCTGTTTTAGGAAGGGATATTCTTGTGTGTTTGTACAGTCTCTAGCACAATGAGGCCTCAGTAAGGTTTGAGTTATACAAGAGGTTAAAGAAGCAAAGACACTAGGTGAGCTCTTACATTTATGCAGTGCTTTCCATTCCAGAGGATCCTTAAAATACTTTGAAATGCTGCATGTATGCTTTTGAAAAAGTGCAGCTCCTTTCATGGAACACTGAATTGCAACCATGTTCAGCATGGAGTGCATCAGCTATTCATGTGGACAGAAGTACAATATATTTAGGACAAAAAGCAAATAACATGCTGGTCTGACACATTTTGGTAGCCCAATTTTGGGTCATGACCAAAGGGTTGTGTGGAAAGCCCTGGGGGAGTTAAGTCTTGAAATGGGGGGAGGGGAGTTGTGTCCTGCTTTAGACCCCCTGTTCACCTGATAGTAGCTGCTCCTGTGGCTCCAGTCCAGTGAGTCTGGCTGGGCGGAGCCTGGCTTGACTTCCCACTCTGGGCATTATAATCTGCGGTATGTGGTTGCAGTGGTACTCAAGTTTGGCCCAGCCACCCCTTTGTCATGATGACAGGGTAGGACCAACCACACTAAATTTGAATGACTGGCACTGCATCTCCTATATCAAGGTGCAAGATCACTCCATAGATTTGATCTAGTGGCCTGCATCAGACTTGAATGGCACTGCTGCCCCAGAGCTTGTAATCCCCCAAGCACTGAGCCAGATCCAATCAGTCCTGCAGAACAGGATTTGCAGCAGCCACCACTATGGTGCATATGGTATGTTTGTTACGTTAATGTGTATATTGTGGGTAAGAAATACTTAATGATTTTTTTTTTTATGCTAACACTATTTACTAGGTTGTGACAGGCCATCAAGATTTTTAGGCTCAGGACATATTTGTAAAACTGGGAAGTATTGAATACTGTCTATAATCTTCTAAAATCATATCCATGAACATGTGAACTGATGCATATCCAGAAGCCAGCTCATTACATACAATACTATCAACCCTGTTTTCTTCCTTTTAAGGTATTGTGTCAAGATCTGGCACGCTGACATATGAAGCTGTACATCAGACGACGCAAGTTGGATTGGGACAGTCCTTCTGTGTTGGTGGGTTTCTTCCACCAAACCTCTTCTGTTAAAGAGAGACAGGCTCAGTCAGTGTGTAAGAATCACAACACATTAGATTGTAGAAACTATTGAAAAATATTGATTCCCTTTTAATTTTGGGTAGAAATGTTGCACCTTTTTAACCAACTTAATTCAGGCACTTTGCGTCAATAAGAACCCATTTTTGTTAACTAACTCTCCTGTTATGAGTTAATCAAAAACCTACCCAGATAAGTCTTGCATGGACAACTGTCAATATGCGGGAACTTGCTGTGGTTTTAGTTTTTGTTTTAAGGCACAGCATAGAAAATGTAGCTTCTTATCTTAGATCTAGTCTACACGTACCTGGAAATTCAGTGGCAGTCGACAGGAGTTATGCAAGCTACACAGTGTAGCTTGCGTAACTCCTGTTGACTTCGTAAATTCACTTTAGCGCACTGTCTCCACTGTGCTGCGCTGACGGGAAATGCGTTCCTGGCTATGCAGCGCTATGCCTTTTGAGGAGGTGGTTTAATTAAATTGACTTCCGGATCAATTGAGCAGGTCTTTGTTTATGCTCAATCGATTCAGATAGTGGCAAACTCACCACTGTCAGATCGATCTATCAGTGTGTAAATAGTTTTAGTAAACTTCTTGGGCCAAATTTTCTATTGGTGTTAACAGAGTTTCATCCATTTACACTGTTGGAGAATGTTGCCCATACTTTTAATGTCTGCTTAGAATACAGTGGCACCTTCAGGCCCTATTCAGGATTGGGTCCTATTGTGGTAGGTTCTCTATCAACATAGGACAGTCCATGCCCCAAAGACATCATGTGTTCACAGAATAAAAATGAAGATGTGGCGCTCAGCCACGAGCGCAAAAAGAAACTGTTTTGAGAGCTCAGAGTTGCTTTGAGTATTTTGGTTTTTAAATGATACAAATCTTATGTCTATTTTTGAGCTGGGAAGTGCGATTCCTACAGTAGCTCTGCTTGAGCTAATGCCTAAAAGTAGCTGTGTCTCCACAGTGGCTCAGGCTAACTGCCAGAGTACATACCTAGAGGCTTGGTGGGTTTGTACCCCAGGCGGCTGGCCTTAAGTGCCACAACAGCCACACAACTATTTTTAGGCACCAGCTTGAGCAGTGCTGGCATGGGTACATGCACACAAGTTAGGAATCACACTTGCCAGCTCAAATGCAGGTGTACCTTTAGCATTTAGATTGAACTAACCCCTTTCATTTGTATACCACAATATTAGTTTAGTGCCTGCTAGTAGCAGATTGTCATAGTCATTTTTGGCTTGGTAGTACAGTGTGGGAACAAAGACAGGCTTTCTTTGGGCTGATAGTGTCAGATTGGCTGCTGGAGTTGTCATATCCATTAAATTCTTATTCTTTTTGCGTAGGCTGGAACACAAAGATGTTAGTTGACCTAAAATTTTAAAAAGCCCTGACTTAGCTGTATTGAGCCTCCAGACTTGGTGAGCCCTTCGTTTTAGGCTATGTTTTCCCTGCCCAAAAAAGATGTATTAATCTCAATCTAAAAACGTAAGTTGTTATCTTGCTGTAAAATCCTACAAGATAGTTTATATGGCGTTAGTCACGTTCATTATGCCCTCCACCTAAGGCTGACCTCGCCTAGCTACATGAAAGTAAAAACAACTTGTGGCTTGTCTGAACTAGGATTGGACAGTGAATTAATTTACATTAATTTACTATTGCATTCTAAAACCATACCTTTCTTGGCAATGAAGACCTTACTTTATCCTATTTATAGCTAGTGTTTGAAATTCCTGACACTACTTGTTTGGTGATTGGATTTTTTAAAAACAGTATTTTGGTTCAATTGGAAAGTGGATTGGGATTGAGCGGATCCCAGCTCTACCACATACATCTTGTATGACTTTGGGCAAATCACTTAATCTGTCTGTGCCTCAATTTTCCATCTGTAAAATGGGATTAATAATCTTTCCTTTTCCCCCCACTCTGTGCACTTTTTATCTATTTAGATTGTAAGAATTTTGCACAGTTATTGTCTAGTACAGTGGGTACAGTGCCTTGCAGAGAGGGGCTCAGATCTTGAGGGCCTATAGGTGCCACTGGAATATAAATAATAAGAGACTGAAATTTAGAGTTGTTTGTCTTGGTTATTCATGTTTGTTTGTGTTTTAATTCCTTGCAGGGATTGGGGGAGATCCCTTCAATGGAACTAATTTTATTGACTGTCTTGATGTCTTCCTGAAGGATCCCCATACAGAGGGGATTATATTGATCGGTGAAATTGGAGGCAATGCTGAAGAAGATGCAGCAGCCTTCTTGAAGGAAAATAATTCCGTAAGTTTAAGAGAAGACCATATTAATTGTGCACCTTGTTTTAAGCATTTGCCAAGTTAGAAAAACTTACTTACTTCTGTGTTTAGTTCTCAATTGATAAAAAGCCATTACTGGAAAGTGTAATTAAAGACTTTCTTGAGAGTAACTTTTGATTCCAATTCTCCGGTGCTCTGTGCTACAAGTAGAGCTCTGTGTAGCTTGAAAGGTTGTTTCTCTCACCAACACAAGTTGGTCGAATAAAAGATACTATGTCACCCATGTTGTGTCTCTAATATCTTGGGACCCATCACAGTTAATATTTGGTTGTGTGTGACCCACATATGGCTACTCTGTAGAAGAACTATTTTATATTCATGACTGCTGTTTACATACACACTTCTGAGAGAAGCCATTCTAAGCATCCCAGGTCAGTGGTTCCATGTCAATTACCTGTGCGGGTTATGTGAGTGTAGATATCTAGTTCATGCTTCCACCCTCCCACCCCCCCTTAAGAGTACTTGGCTGGAAGTGGTACATCTTTTTCATGTTAACAATGTCTCTTCTTTCACCACAGGGTCCAAATGCCAAGCCAGTAGTGTCATTCATAGCTGGTCTGACTGCTCCTCCTGGCAGAAGAATGGGTCATGCTGGGGCAATCATTGCTGGAGGAAAAGGTGGCGCCAAAGAGAAAATCGCTGCTCTTCAAAGCGCTGGTGTTGTTGTCAGTATGTCTCCTGCTCAGCTGGGAAGCACTATACACAAGGTTAGTTACATGGATGTCATAAGTGCTTTGAAATAATGGAATTGAGCTGCGTGTAACCAGAACAACAAACATTGGAAAAGCTGCATTTTGCTGTTATAATCTGTTTTGCTGCTTCCAGGTGAACAGTTCTAATACACTGTTCCCTCATTTAAGTCTTTTAAAACTGCATCTCAACATGTAATGGCTCTACTGAACAAAAAAAGGCATTAAATAACAGTTGCAGCTGAGTTTTTATTCGTGCAAGCAGCTTTATGTTTCACGCTCTCCTTTGTCAAAGCCATGTAGCAAAATTGAGAGAATTATATTTGGCTTAGTAACAGGCTAACACAACTCTTACTTTACAGAACTAAACGTCCTAGGAACCTAATTTGATTCTAAATCAGAAAACACCCTTTACTTTTTTCACCTTATAAGTACTAGGTAATTTTGTAACAGTGTCTGGACTATCTTATCTTTTTTTCCACAACTATGTATTGATCTCCTTTTAAGGAAAACTTACTTTGACTTTTAAGAGAAGACTAATTCACATCTCTGAGCATATGCGCACAATTGATGATAGTCATGTATCTCATATAGAAGATTAACTCCTTCCTGATTTCTCCCACACAGATTTACAAAGACACTTCAGCATTGCAATTTGCTGAGTCTTTCAATGCTAACTTCTAGGTATCTTGTCATCTAGTGGAAACCACAGCCCTGAGTTAGGGCCTAATTTATCTATATAACTCCTGGAGAGAGTTAGGAGCCTACAACTGGGATCAATGAAAGCCCATCCATTCAGTATGGAGCTCCCTAAGATAGCCAGTAGAAATGTTGAGAAAAGGGGCAGGCATTTCCCCTAACCACTTGCCTGTGGGGTATTCTGGTGTGTTGAAGCTGTCCCTCTGTGTATAAATTAAATATTCATAGGTCAGAGAAAATAAGTGACTCTAGCCCAGTGGTTTGGGCACTCACCTGGGAGATGGGAATCCCAAGTTTAAATGTGTTCTCCCCATTGGGCAGACTGGGCAACTGAACTTAGATCTCCCAGATGAGTACTCTAACTACAAGGCTGAAGATGATCAGGGAGCAGCCCGTCCCCTGATGGTCTTAGGAATGCTTAGAACACACCTACTGGTTTGGGTCCTGTAGGTGAGAGAAGTGAGGGAATGCCTACTCTGATGATCCCCTGGGGGCTTAGGTGTGAAATAGGGGTCCAAACTGGCTGTGCATATGCTCATTGGTAGAAAAGTAGGATGCTTAGGGGACTTGAATGGTGGAAGTTTAGGTGCTTAGGGACTTTATATGTCTCCAGGGTTCGGTGACAGCTGAGCAGGAGTTTTGGGGATCTCTGCCTCTCCTAAAGCTGCAGTTGCTAAGTCCTCTTCTGGGTCTAGCCCTAATTGAAAATTGAGCCATGTTGTCTGTTTTGCTAATAGTGGGAGGGAAGGGTCAACTTGGAAATCTCAGTTTAATGACTGAAAGAAGTGGATATATAGTTCGCTGTTACCATCTTTTTCCAAAATTTGGTAGCAAAATTCTGCAGTGTCTTTAATTACAGAAATCAGCTTTGCTTGCGATAAAGGCAGGTGTGGAGACTTATATGAACTCTCATTTTTGGTATAGGCAGATGCATTTAATAATACAAGAAAGATATAAGACTGTCAGTATTTTCACTGCATTATAATATGCAACTTGTTTTTTGTTGACAGTGTCTTGACTAAGTTGCAGTGTGAAAATAAGGGTATGAATGAATCTGGAAATGGGAAGATGAAGCCCAGCATGTGGCTTAGTGAAATTTTAAACAGATCCAAACAAGGGTGATTTTGAATAGCATTTCTTTGGTGTATTTTTGTCTATGTTTTAAAAAGATACTGAAATTAAGAGCCTTTTAGAAAACTTGTCAAAACTGTAATGTATGTATATTTTTGCTTCCTCTGAAGGAGTTTGAGAAGAGGAAACTGCTGTAAAACCCCTGGAACATTGTCTCAGAAATGTCAACACAGCACCTTGTCTCTATATATCTGTCGTCCAATAATCTTCAGCTGCCTCAGTGTGACTGACACTTGGTTTTGAATGTGACTTTAAAGCCATAAACTTTATTTCAATATCTCTTGTTCAGAAACGGTCACCTGATTGTACATCATAGCAAATTAATAAATTTACCACTAAATTTGATTGTTGAATTCCTGAAGCTCAGTGATTTTTTTTTCTCATTGCAAGACAGCACTTTTTTTTAAAATGTCAATTTTAAAAAAATGATGAGAGAAAACTAGCACAACTATATATGGAAGCATTTGAGAGCATTTTTGTAGCTTTAGAATGACATACTCGTTGCACTCTGAGTTAATGTAGCTTGTACAAAGATGCATTAGTGGGGTAGGATACCCACTCGGCAAGCGCACACAGTTTTAAAAACAAAGCAGTTTTATTTGCTCATTACTGACTAGTAAATAGTTTATCTGAGCTTTAAGCAAAAGTTGATGCCATCCACTGAATTATGCTGCTGGGTCCACAGGGTGTGTCCTGCTGATCCTTGCGGCTGGATATGTTGATTTACGTCCAAATGTACTGTTCATAGCTACTGAACAGTGTGGCGCATAGCCCCACGTTAGTGAGGGGTTTGTTATTTTGTGTAATGGCTGGGGGAGTTTGAGTGTTCCTTTTTAATGACAAGGATTTCACTTGAAACAATTGTCAAGAGTGGAGTGATGCCTCTTACATGCTTTAATTGATATTTCAGAGTTATATTTATGTTCATAAGAGTTTAAATCATAGTTTCCCATGAAAATGCATATTCATACTGTGTGTAACTTGAAAATCAAGCTCTTTTTCTGTTTATATTATCTTAAACTTTTCCTCTTTTAGTCTTAGACAGATGGTCCTTTGCTTTGAATATTTTGAAATACTAATAATGTTAGGACTTGCTGCAGTTAAAAATTCTGAAAACAACCTTTCTGGGGTATATTTCTTGTAAAAGATTAACCAGTGCTACATGTGAATGGCCTATCTTACTACAGGAATAGATCAAAATGGAGTGCTTGCAAATGAACATTACAAGTTATAATAAAAACTGATTGACTTTAGGATTGATTTCATTTATAAACAAAATCAGGAAGGGAAACCACGATTAGCTTCTTATGTAACATGAAATATCTTTTAAAAATACATGCCCTAATGATTCTGTTCCAAAACTCATGTCATTATTACTTAAACCTATAGTTGTGGTTTTCACCAGCAAACGATGCAATTTGTCTTGCTAATCCATGGTCAGCAGTGAACAGGTTTTCTAATGCTGCTGTTTCAGGTTTAGTAAACCTCAGTCCTGGAGCACTGGAAACATACTCTGTCCCAATGTGTATATGTTGCCCTGGTATTTACAAAATGGGTTGTTAATCAAGTACAAATACAATATCCATCTCAGTTTAGTTTACAAAAGTAACTTGTCCTAAGACTCAGTGGATAGTTGAAGGTGGTATTTATCAGATAAATACCACATTTGCACAAGACTTCCGGAAAGACTTTGACAAAGTCTCTCACCGAAAGCTCTTAAACAAAGTAAGCAGACCTAGGAAAAGAGAGGAGGTCCTCTCATGCATCAGTAACCGGTTAAAAGATAAGATACAAAGGGTAGGAATAAATTATCTGTTTTCACAGTTGAGAGAGTTAACTCGCAGTGTCCCCAAGCATGTGTCCTGGCACCCGTGCTGTTCAACATATTCATAAATAATCAGGGAAAAGGGGGTAAACCGTGAGATAGCAAAGTTTGCAGACAATACAAAACTCAGGATTTTTAACTCCAAACTAGACTGCAATCAATTACTGGGTAAGTGGGCAAACAAAAATGGCAGATGAAATTTAAAGCTGATAAATGCAAAGTAATGCATATTAGAAAACACCAGCCCAACTATCCATGCAAAATAATGGTGCCTAATTGGCTGTTACCACTCAAAAACAGATCTTGGAGTTACTGTGGATAGTTCTCTGAAACCATCTGCTCAAGGTGTAGCAGGAGACAAAAGCAAACAGAATATTAGTAACCATAAGGAAAGATATAGATAATAAGACATCCCATGTCATAATATCATTATATAAATCATGCAATGTGGCCACACCTCAAATATCATGTGCAGTTTTGATCTCCCCATCTCAAAAATAAATAAAAAATCTGAATGGCAAAAAGCCTAGATAAAGGGAACAAAAATGATTTGGTTATGGAATATCTTCCATATGAGGTTAGATTAAAAAGACCCTTGGGACTGCTAAATTTAGAAAAGAGATGAATAAGGTAGATGTGATAGAAGTCTATACAATTATGAATGGTGTGGAGAATAAAGAAGTGTTATTTACCCCATCATGTAACACAAGAACCTGAGATCACCTAGTGAAAAAAGACAAGAGGTTTAAAACCAATGTGAGGAATTACTTCTTCCTGCAGCACACAGTTAACCCATGGAACTCATTGCCATGAGAGATAGTGAGAGCCAAAGGTATAGCTGGGTTAAAAAAACTGAATAATTTTACAGAGGATAAAGTTCATCAATGGCTATTAGTCAAGATGGTCAGGGACGCAGCCCCATGCTCTGGGTGTCCCTAAATAGGTGAGTGCCAGAAACTAGCAGTGGTGTGGTGGGAGGGCTCACTCAATGAATTGTCCTGTTTCGTTCATTCCCTCTGATGCACTGACAGAAGATGGGATATTGGGCTAGATGGACCACTGATCTGTTCAAGTATGGCCATTCTTACATTATTACTTTTATAGTTATTTCTGAACTATTCTTGCTAGAAATGCTGAGGTTGCAACCTATGCATGGTTTAATCTGGAATATTTGCTTAAAGAGGACAGATATTAGAGCTATAAAGCTTAATGTGTGAGAGTGTATGCTGACCTCTTAACCAATTAGCTGTGAGAGCATGGAGACCAGTGAACCCCTATTAATAGTTGAGTTGCCTTCAGTGATATGCGGGTGCTTCCTCTTGGACAATTCTGAGTGGGCAACTACCATCAAGTTGCCTGAACTTCTACATCATTAGAAGTGTGACATGCAACATGACAGCTCCCTGTTAATGAAATAAGTTGCCTATTGGAGACCTCTTCATGAAAACCATTTTAGGGGCACAGGCCACCGTAAAAGACCTCTCTCTAAAACCACTGGCAGTTATCCTTTGACAGAACACCACCTTTACTCCTGAAAATTGGCGTTTTGCTTTAGAATGTGACCTGCTTTAACAATCACAGCACTTCATAAATGCAACTCACTAGCCAGCCGGCTAGGTGTTCTATATAGTAGAACAGCTTTTGCTAGCCTAGACCTCTGCAATGCTTATGGAAGTGGGGGAAGTATATCCTTACCTTCATATAAAGCTTAATATGTTGAACTGCCTCTGAAGTGAGAGTGTAACTCTGTTAACAAACAAGTTGTCAGCTACTGCTGCTGTTAGATTGCCTATGAAAATTATTTTTTTAAAATTGCTTCAGGACTGTGTTTTGATGTTTCATGTGTTTTATGAATAAATACTTTAAAGAATCAAAAGGCTGGCATGGAAATGTTAGTTCCCCAAAAAGACAAATACCTCCTACCATAAAGTATTGTTACACTTTTGGGTCACAGACCTGCTTCCTGTAACTTAATTCTTGATGATGGAAAAAGAGAGAATGTGTGCGTGTAATGTTAGGTTCACTCTCAAGACACACTAAATGTAATCATTTTCCACAAGGCTAATCTTCCTAAATTTTAAGGGCCTGATTTTAGTTGTCTGCTGCTTATGTTGAGGCTGTATAAGTCACTCATGCCTCCTAAGGAAGAGTAATAGTGGATGCTTCATGTAAAACAATGGAAGGGTATGCCTATATGCAAAGTGAAGTTGATTTAATTTCAGTCGACATTCACCTGCCAAACTAATGAAGTTGGTTGGGTGTGATCACACCATGCTTCTTGCATTGGGGGATTGTGTCCTCACCGGCCGCGCTTGCATCAATATGCAAAGGAGTGCACTGTGGATTACCCACAGTGCAACTAGCTGCAGGGGTTTTTGGGAAGGTCTTCAACTTTCTATGATGCAAAGTCATAGAACAAACAGCTGTACAATTTTTTGTGACATTTTTCTAAACCCTATCTCTGCTTTGCATATGCCATTGCCAGAGAGGTATGGAGTCCGTTCAGCTCTGCACTATCGTGAGCATCACAAACACCTCATAACTTATCCTGCAGTATTTCCAAGGCCAAAAGAGGAGCTGCAGCATGGAAAATTGCAATGTTACTCAAGCTGCCCTCTTACAAGTCATAGAATGAAATAGTTCCTAGTTGCTGCTGGCTATCGTGCAGCAGCTGCCCTCAGTGGAGCACCATTTCTGGTGCCGTGAAACAAGCAGTGACTGATGGGATCGCATCATTATGAAGGAGGGAATGATAAGCAGTGGCTGCAGAGCTTTTGTATGTGAAAGGCCACTTTCATGGAACTTTGTGCAGAGCTGGCCCCAGCCTTGAAGCGCAGGAATACTCATTTGAGACCTGCTCTGATAGTGGAGAAGCAAGTGGCCATCGCTCTGTGGAAGCGAGCAATGCCAGACTGCTACTAGTCAGTTGGCAATCAATTTGGTGTCAGTAAATCTACCAGGGGACTACCTACGATTCAGGAGTGTAGGACCATTTACAGATTTCTGCTAAGAAGGGTGGTGAGTTTGGGAAATGTTCAGGACATAGTGGATGGGTTTGCCACGATGAGGTTCCCAAACTGTGGTGGGGAAACGGATGGCACACATACCCCTATGTTAGCACCAGACCACCTTGCCACAGAGTGCATAAACTAAAAGGGATACTTTCCATGGTGGTACAAGCCCTTGTGAATCACAGGAGATGCTTGACCGACATCAAAGTGGGGTGGTCTAGAAAGGTGCATGACACGTGCATCTTTAGGAACTCAGGTCTCTTCAGAAAGATGCAAGCAGGGACTTTCTTTCCAGACCAAAAAAATAACTATTGATGATGTTGAAATGCCAATAATGATCTTGGGACACCCAGCCTACCCCTTGCTCCCATGGCTCATGAAGCCATACAACGGGCATCTGTACAGCTCTAAGGAGCAGTTCAATAATAGGCTGAGCAAGTGCAGAATGGTGGTGGAACGTGCCTTTGGATGTTTAAAGGCTTGCTAGTGCAGTTTGCTCACTAGGTTACACCTCAGTGAAAGCAATATCCCATAGTTATCTCTGCCTGCTGCGTGCTCCATAATGTCTTTGAGACAAAGGGGGAGAAGTTTCAGTTGGGATGGGTCATGGAGGCAGATAGGCTGGTCACAAACTTTGAGCAGCCAGATACCATTGCAATGCTGAGAGCCCATGGAGGAGCTCTGCGCCTCAGGGAAGCATTGAAAACCCGTTTTTGTAATGGGGCACAGTAATATGCATCACTTATCTATGCTGTGCCTTCCCATTCCGTCACCGCCCTTTGCAGCAGTATCTCTGCACCTGCCCTTCCCCCACCACCCATGCTTATAATAAATAGAGTACTTACATTTCAAAGAATTTTACTTTTATTGCACATCCTTAACAGTGGATGGAAAGGAAATTAATTTAACTTTTGGCAACCATTGTCATGGGGCTGGGAGGGCTGGAAAAAAAACGTGCTTTTATGTGGGAACAGCAAAGCCTGAACATTAACAGTTTATAGAAAGGCCCCTGTCTCTTTCTGCTTGCCTGCAACGCTGTTGAGTGGTGCACACTCTCCTCCTGGAATGTGAATGGATGGCAGCTTCGGAAGAGGGCATTTGTGGCTGGTAGTTGTGCAGGGGCTGCGGAGGGAGTCTGTCTTGCCGCTGCTGTTCCTGAAGCTCAATCAAACGCCTCCACATGTCTGATTGTTCCCTCATTATACGCAGTATTTCATCTTTCGTGGCGTGCTCACGCTTCCGGTCTGCTTTCCATGTCCAGTTTTTTGCATAGTGAAATTCTCCAGGCTCTTAACTCTGTGTTAGCAGCTGCGGAGGCGTTCATTATCTCGTTGAACATGTCATCCCATGTTCTTTTTTTCCGCTTTCAAATCTGCGACAGCCTCTCTGCAGGCGTGGAGGATGCGCTGAAGGCCACGCTTTCCACTGTAAGGCAAACATTGATAGCACGGCACTGCTGCACGTCCCTGTTGTGCCCCTTCTCCAGCATGCCACGTGATATCTTTTCGTAGATATCAACATTTCTTTTGCTTGATTGGAGCTGAGCCTGAACAGACTATTCTCCCTACAGAGCAAGGAAATCCAACATCTCAGGTCTACTCCAGGCTGGAGCACGTTTGGGGCGTGCAGTAGCCATGATCAGTTGTGTTGGCGAGCTCTCCACGCTTACCAAACAGGAAATGGGAAATCAAAATTTCCCCGGGTCTTGTCCAGGAGAGGAGCTGTTGCCTGTGTATATGGTCACAGTGCAGCAGAGTGCAACCAATGACAACTTAGCTCTTCCTGATTTATACTGGTGTGAGGAGAGTACTACGTTCAGCAAGTGAATATTGTGTATGTACAAATCTGTGTGTTGGTTGGCCTGGCAGTCTAAATTTATGCAGTAATTCTAAAAATAATTCTTTCTAGTGTGTGTTCTGTATGGCTTACATGGTTTCTGAGGGTCAGCCATTTGCTTCCTTATGGAATGTTAGGGAGATGACTTTTTGGCTTGTCTCCCATCCTGGAATTTACCATCTGTATTTAAAAGATGTTATGACTCAAAGACTCTTAAGTTCAATGAAATGAATTCCCAGGAACACAGGCTAATAAACGGTATTGACATCAACCTCTATCAAATGGGTTAATTTGAAAGTGTAATTTAAGGACATCAGAGCATTTAAAACATAAATCTGTAGGACTTTTAAAACACATCCCTCAGCTGAGATTCAGTTCATCTTCGTTTACTGGACTGGTTTTGAAAAGAGTCTTGATGGATCTTTGACGAAGGATACTCGCTTCTGTATTGTCTGCTAGATATCAGCCACTACCTGCTGGCCAGATAAGAGGCAAACGTTCCCAAAACTTTTAAGCGGTTTGGAATAATGAAGTTGAGTGTGTTGCTACTGAATGTCACTGTGATTTTCTTACTGTTACCCTGGTCATTCCCCCGTTATTCCTTACTTGTCATGCCTTGTGTTAAATATAAGTTCTTCCTGACAGGTCTGTGACTTCCTATGCTTTTGTGCAACACCTATCTCAAGGGGGCCCCGATCCTGACTGGTGACTTTAGATACTCCCCACATATCAATAAATAACAAAGACGTGATGACGCCCCACAGCAGCTAGTTTGCAGTTGCCCAAACATTTTACAAAATCAAAAGTGCTGTCACTTTTGCTTTGCTCTGTATTTTGGCCACTGCACGTCCAGCCCGGTTATAAAGATGGGAGCCACAACAGTGTTTTAATGTCTTCACTGCCAAATATCCAAACAAATACTAGGCAAATGAGCAGAAATTTATTTTCTAAGTGGCTCATTACATTACAGCTGTGCTGCAGTCTACAAATTTGCTGCAATTTCGCTGTAACAAAACATGTTTTAAAAGACCCTTAATTATAGCTCTTCAGAATACAGAAGTCATGTGAATGACTGTGGCAGTTCCCAACAAGAATGGGGGTACATTTGGTTCAGTGGTGGCATGGGGTGTCAGAAGTATTCTTTCCATCCTGTTAATTTAGATAGCACAAAGGGTTTTTTCTAAAAAAATAGAGGTATATTCCGTTTGCCCTTTCTACTCACACAACTATTGCATGAGCACAGACCCATGTTTTCCAAAGTGGCTTCTCATTTTGGGTTCTCAGCTTAGAGCATTTTATAGATTTCAGAGCCAGAAAGGGCCACTGTGATCATTTAGTCTGACCTGTATAACACAGAGCTTCCCCCAAAATAATTCTAGAGCAGAGCTTTTAGAAAAACATCCAATCTTGATTTAAAAATTGCCAGTGATGGAGAATTCACCACTGTCCTGGTTAATTGTTCCCATGATTAATTACACACTGTTAAAAGTGTACACTTTGTTCCCAGTTTTATCTGGGCCTGAGTACCTATTGTTTCTATTGTCTTCAGTATGAGCTGCAGGGACGCGGCACCTCTGAAAATCAGACCCAAGGTTTTGCAAATTGCAGGCCATAACCTGAGAGCACCCAAAATCACAGCACTTTTGGGAATTTTGGCCTGTCTGTCTACCATAAGACCTTCAAGGCTCATCTTCACCAAAGGCCTCATGCAATTGACATCAGTGGGTGTCATTCCACATCTTACAATGGGCGTCTGGCCAGGCCTACAAGCCTCTTTAGACTTAGCCTTTACCCTTCCATGAAATCCCAACTTTTGGAACGTGCAATAGTTACTCCTGTGTATTAGGCAACACTGGAGCTAATTAAGACTTTGCATCAAAGCGTTTTAACAGGAAATTGGGTTTTGAACCCAACAACTTCTCACAGAAAGTGTCTGCTTTCTATGGAAAAGGTTAGATTTTTGTCCCGCCCCCAAAAATGGAATATGTGACAAATGAAATATTTCAATTTGAACGTGCTACTGTAGTGTCTCATGGGATTTGTGGTTTGGTTGCCTCAGAATCTCATGCACTGCTCTGGTCCTGTTTCCCTAGTCAAACATGGCTGCGTCATGGCTACGTACTCCCATGCTGCTGGGCAGACTTCATGAGTTGTCTCTTTCCGTCTAACCTCCCGTGTGGCACACTTCTGAAAGGCATGCACACACCGGCTTTAAACATGACAAGGCGCTCGAATTTGACAGGCCCCCAGCAGGGTGAGGAAAATTCTGTGGCAGGAGGTGGGTATCTAGTTTCTTTTGGCTTCCAGACCAATCTTGGCCAAGTTCACTGCTCTAGAAGTGTGTGAGGCAGTGAGCAACGGGCCAATAGCATATGCAGCATATTCCCTTTATTGTGCGTGATGGCAACATGGTGACAGTCCATGTGTTGCCTAGCGCTGGTTGAAGAAACTGTTTGGGTTTTTTTTCCATGTGGAAAACAATAAGCACAATAACAAGTTTCATCAAATTTTCCTGTGACCAAACTTCTGCTTTTCTGTGAAAATTCACATACCAAAATCTATCAGTTGAAAATCTACAAAGTGGTCTGAAATCCCAATGATTTCGATTTGGAAATGGAGCTCTGGTGCCTCCGGCTCATTATCCTCTATGGGTCAGGCCCTGTGGCCTGAAGGTATCTCCCAAGGTGCAGCACAGTCCTCAGAGAGGAGGCAGGGCCAGGGCTCAAAGAGCCACCTCCCTCACTTTGAAATGGGATGGGTTTTAAATTGAATTTCTGAAGGAGCAGAGGTCCTCGGCTACCTCCTTTGTGTTTGTGTGTCTTTCCATTAATGGATCCCAGTACTGTCAGGGTCAAACAGAATTTTTAATTTTTTTTAAGTAATAACATATTAAACAAACCAAAGACTTCCGCCAGGCTCCAGCCATTAGCAGCTCTCCTGAGCTATGGAGGGGGAAAATTAAACCGGGAAGAAAGGATTCTTCTCAATTATTTAGCTGCATAAGCATGAGGCAATGCACCATAGTGCAGATGAACCATGACAGCTCCCATTCGCACTGCACTGCCACTTAGGCATGAGTGAGGTGTCGCAACAAGCAATCCTAGGAGTGGACACAGTGTCTTTCCTCCCCCTCAACCTCCCGGGGCTCTTTCTCACACTTAACTCCCATTGATTTCCACCAACCAGCAGTCAGGCTCCTGGTGTGGAAAAAGAAAAATTGCTCCTCTAAAGTAGTAGTTTTGTTGTATCGAAATTGTACTGGCATCCCTGGACCTTGCTGCTAGAGGGTTTGTGCCACAGATGGGAAATGCCGACATCTCAGGCACGTGTGAGATGCCCCTCCTGTCTCTACTCTCGAACTAGGAGAGTCAGGCTATCGGAGATCATCCAACTCTTGGCGGGATGGTGCAGCCCTCTTTCCCCAAAGGGTCCCTAAACAGGCTGTGTCCCATTATGTGTCAAGGGGGGGGTCTCCCACACAATGCGCCTGGCTTGTTCTCTCCCCCTCTGGCTGAATGACTCCGGCATAACTCTGGCAGGAATTTACACTGCTGTGAGCGCAGGATTGGGTTTTGCTAATCAAGGTGGCTGTTCAGCAAAGTGCTTAAGCACCTGGCTAGTTGGGGTCGGGGCCCAGATTCAGCCCTGTTAGTTCAATGGCGTTGCACCAGAGGTGATTTTTGAACCACTGAGCCAGCATCTGAGCTGGTGTACATCGGTGTTGCGTCATTGCCGTCAATGGAGCAATTTATGCTAGTTGGAGACCGGACTCTCCGCCCTGCATTCGGAGGTGTGATTGCGCATCATGTAGACATACTCATGCCCCAGCACAAGGGGCTTTGTCAGCAGACTCCCAGCTAGGATAACTGGTGTCACTTCTTCCCCTCTGCCGCGCCCCACTGCCTTCCGCTAGAGGGGCTGTTGGAGACGAGGTCAGGCTATTCCTACAGCCTTGCTATTCTGCAATGACCCATATCAGCTGTGGCAGTAGTGGAGCAAGTTAGTGCAACACTCAAGGTTTTGCAGCCCCAGGGTGAAGGATTTGTATCGTCTCCCCTCTTGGACCCTGCGCTTGGCTCAGTGGCAGAGCAAGGATGAATTCAGGCTTGAATACCTAAATCAGCAAAGGTGCAGCAGAGTTCCTGGCTTGACGCGCTTACGTGCTAAATAGCCAAGACTGCAAGGAAGCATTATCCTTTCACACATAGGGAACTGAGACACAGAAGGATTAAATGACTTGCCCAATGTCACACAAGAAGTTTGTGGCAGAGATAGAAATCAAACCCAGCTTGCTGGAATCCCAGCCCAATGCTTCAACCATCCCCTCTTCACTGCTTATAGCGTAGACAAATAGTAATAGACAATGAATAATCTTTATTATATTATCATTTCATGTGTATCGGAGGGAAGCAATAACCCACTATTTTTCAATTTGTCCTGTTTACTCTATGTCTTATTACTGTTGTGAAACCTCTACTAACGATTGATTTAATACATCTTTTATAAATCATCCTGGAACAATGGGATTTGAGTTTGTAGCAAAGAAAGCAAAACCACACCATTAATCCATTCTTTTTTGCACTGATGGGAAACAATATCATTAGAAACCATTCTTTCAGTCTGGAAGTTGTATTCGGCTTGTAAATTTTATGGTGGCGGCATCCAAAAAATAAACAAGAATTAGTGCACTAAAGCTTATGTGCCCTGCTAATTGCCAGTTGGGTTTCATTTTGTGCTGTGCATCCTGACAACGATGCTCCCAGGGCTGGCTTGTCTTCCTAAAATCAGTCATGCCTTAGGGCTTTATAGAGCCATCCATCACTTGCCTGAACAGGCCACACAGCCTGATCTGGGATCGAGGCCTTCCTCGGGTCGAGAATTGCCTTCGGGATCAGAGTGCTGCTGCCTCTCATTCTGGGGCAGCGCCTTGCCGAAGAGACAAAGTGGCTGTTCTTCATTGTTGACGCTGAGGAAGAGGTCTCATAAGTGGAGTGACTTCTCTGCCTCCCCCAGAAAAGGGCTGGACTGGCATGAGACTGGCTCCTGTGTGCAAGATGGCACAGCTATCTCTGGTCCTACCCCGGTACCAAGTGGGAAGGGCAGAAACCTTGTACTGTTGACACTGGTTCTGGCCTCTGACTGTCTATTGAGTCTGGTACCGATGAAGGCAATGCTCGTACTGTAACCGCTGTGGGACCTGTTCTGCCGTTCTGTTCCAGCCTCACTTTTGGTCCAGGGCTTTCCAAGGCTCACGCCTTTGGCAGCCCCTCCAATGCAGCATGCTGAAGGATAATCGTACCTCTTGGCACCATACCTAGATGCTCCCCTCCCTGTGGTGGGCATAGAGTCAGTACTGGAATCTGAATAGGGGCCCTTGGCCCCGGAGCCCTCTTTGGACCTGCTGCATTCAATGCTGTAAGTGGTCCCATAGTGGTTCTCCCTATCATCAATATTGATGTATTCATACTGCTCTTTGCTCTGGAACCAATGCTGCCTATGGCACTGGTCCATACCAACAGTACGGCCTTCCTTGTGGGCACTAATTCCGGCCCTGTTCCTCCAGGCTATGGATGAATTGGACTGTCTGTTGGCTCCCTCAAGTTTCACTTTGCCCATGTTGCTGAAATCTCGGGGCTCTGATTTCGGGTTGGAGTCGACATCTTCCTTCTCCGCATCACCTTATAACTACGGGGATTGCCAATAGCTCCCAGTGTCGACATAAGCCTCATGACCCTAGTCCAATCCCCCCGATTGGCTACCAGTGCCCTACCCATACTGATGACGTTGGACTCAGTAGGGTGCACCTTGTTCACAGAGATCCTACTCTTCATCCCATTTCAAGCTGAAGTCACCTGCCAGGTCAACTGTGGCAGCTTCATATTAACTGCAGACCCAGACATCGGCGGGCTTCGTCCCTGTGGAGTCCTCCCCGTAAGAGTCCTCCCGCCTGTGTCCTTCTTTATGGGAAAAAGAGCCAGTTTGGGCTCAGCCAAGACCTTTGTCCTCATTGCCGGCTGATGCTGGGTTTATTCCCCTCTTCTATCCTGGAAGACTAAGGCGTACCACGACCTTTTATGCCACGTAGCCACATCCATGGGCATCCAGGCACAGTTTCTCTAGTAGAACACACACAGACTGGTGGACATTTTACAGCCCACCATCCCTGGGAGAGTGGATCTCCCAATTAATTATGTACTCCTCGAGCCATTGAGAGCAGTTGACAGCCCTGTAGAGTAAACTGGCCTCGGTGACTCCAGTGGCTATGTGTATGGAAAATTGCTACTTTGTTCCCATGCAGGGATTTGAGTGGTACTGTGGTAAATGATGGGGCCTGGCAGGGTAGGTTCAAGTCTATACTGTGACAGGGACAGGCCAGACGGCTATGCAAGGGTGCTCCTGTTGAAAAAACCAGAGTAGGTGGGCAGGCGCTAGCCCACCCACTGCTAAAAGCCCCCCCACCCCCAGCCTGGGGGAGGAGCCACTGGACCAGTTTTCAATTAAATACGGGGGACAACAGATGAAAAAACAGGAAGGGCGTGAGGGTCACAGGTTTAAGAGAAGAGAACCAGAAGGAGACACCGAGCAGAGAACCCCGGACAGCGCCCACTGCTCCTCGAAGGTGTCCAGGGAGCCAGCGGACGCCGCCCAGAGGAACTCTACCCGGAGGCGTGAGTTGACAAGGGAACGGAAATAGGCCCCACAGTCGAAAGAGAGCCCCCCCCTCGCCAACCTCCTCTCCCTGGTCTTGTAGATGGTTAGTTTGGCCAGGGCTACGAGGAGGTTGACGAGGAGGTACCGTGACTTCAAGACTCAACGCCAGCCCCTCCACGCGGACCCGGAGGTGCAGCAGGCGGCCCGGCACGACCTCGGCAATCCCCAGCACCTCGGGCTGCAGGTCAGGGGAGAACAGGGTGGCCACTCCGCCCGCGTTGGCGGCGAAGTGACTAAGGAGCACCCTGTCTCCCCACTCCAGCCGCCAGCTGGCCTCGGCGGCTGGGTCCGTGTGGCTCTCCTGCAGGAATGATACAGAGTACCCCCCCCTCGAAGGAAGGAGAGCACCTGGTTTCTGCGGAGACCCGTCCTGCAGCCCCTCATGTTCAATGTGCTGATAGTGATGGGCATTACAAGGAGGGCTGGGGGGGGGATCCTAGTGGGCAGGAGCGCTAGCGGTCCTTGTCGGGCTCCGCAGCAGCCCCTGGCCGGTGCCATAGACCAGCAGGGCGTAGCGGAAGCCGCGGGCCCATTGATAGGCCGCCGCGCCCTGCCAACCGGTCCCTTTCCCCTCCTTCATAGTGGCCCTCACGGCCCGGAGGACGCGGTGGAAGTCCCCCCAGCGCTGCAGAGCGAGCTGCACCCGGTTCCGGGCACCACGCATGTCCCGGAGGAAGATGCACAGCTCCTCGCGCAGCGCCTCAGGGGGGTCGTCCTCCGGCTCGGTCCCCGAGGCGGCCCTATGGCCCATTGGGACAGGAGCTGGGAGGGACAGCGGCGATGGAGGGAAGACATCAGCCCCGAGTGGGCTGGGACTGCTGAAGACAAAGGCCGCCTCCTTGGAGCTCTTCAGGGGGAAAGAGAGAACCCCAGGGGTGGCGGATGTACAGGCAGCGGGGTGGGGGAAAGACGGTACGGGGACGGGAGGTGTGTGGGCCGGGGAGAGGTTGAGAGTGGAAAAGGGGACAGGATTTGGGGTAGGAGAGGGGGAGGGGGAGGGGGAAGGAGCGGAAAGGGGGTCAGGATCAGAATTGGTGGCGGGGCCCTCAGCCAGAACGGCCGAGTCAGCAGGGTGTGCAGCCTCTTGGTTGGGGCTGGGAGCTGAGGGGGCGGGCACGGGCCAGATGTTCTCCACGAGGGTGGACTGTGAGGATCACAGCACCCCCGGTTTCAGGGCCCCATGAGGGGGCAGCCGAGCAGGCATCCGCAGGAGGGAGGGAGGCCAGCTGGCCCACAACAAGGGGGTGGGGCACCCGATGGCCCAGGATTCGGCCATTCGGCCCCAGCTGGCGCTTCGGGGGCTATGGCGATGGCGATGGTTCCCCCCTCTCCAGTATGGTGGGTAGAGGGGCTGAGGGGGCCCCTGGTGGTGGGAGCAGGGGGGGCAACTGAGGATGGGAGGGGGGGAAGGGGAGAGGCTGTTCAAGGCCTTCCATACAGGGGGCGGGGTCATCTTCCCTGTAAGTTCCAGGCCCTAAAAGCAGAGCTGCCTCATACTCAGTTCTCCAAAGACAAGGTAATACTGTGACCACAGCGAAAGTTTTTAATTCAAGGTGGCCTACCAGTTTCATCTGAATCAGGCAGTGTATTTACCTGTGTTTTTCTGTACGCAGCACTCTTCCTTGGAAGAACAGGGTCTTCATACTCCCGATGTCAAGCGATGGCTAACCATTTATCTAGACAGAAGTAAATGGTTTTGTGTTTCACCTCACCTGTTTGTGTCTGTAGGGGGGTTGGCCATCCCTCCTCGTCATTCTCTCAGGGAGGCCACACCCACTCCTTACCCTGCTCCAGCAGGGGTTGGCCCAGCCCGGGGTAGGGGAACAGTTCCCGGGCTCAGGTGGGGTAGCCCTAAGGCAATACGCCGTCCCAAAGGCGCTCGGTGGGGCGACTCACAGTCTCAAAGGCCCCCGGCGGGGCAGCACACAGTTCAAAAGGCCCCCGGCAGGGTGACTCAGTGGTTGGCAATCCCAATGGGCAGGGTGCAGCTCACAGCCACTCAGGTGGATCAGGGAAGGGGGAGGAGGATACAGGCCCACCCGACTCCACTGTGTCCCTGTCCAGGTCCCTGTCCGTAGCAGAGGAGTATGCCACGGAGTCAGTGGTGTCCCAACTGCAACATGCTCACTCTTGGTCTGGTCCTTCAACCTCCAGACCAGGCAAAATCTCCCCTGGGCTACTTCCTTCCCCCTTTTTCCTTGGGTACCTGCTCTGCCGCCATCCACTCATCCTCGTCGTGGGGTAGCAGTTCCAGCAGCTCCTTGGGATAGTTGGCCAGGGGCAGGTTGTAGAACCCTTCAATCTTGTCCGGGGGTGACAAATCCAGCAGCTCCTCTGGGAGGTCATCGGGGGTCAGTTCTTCCAGGTCGGGCCCGGTCAGGGCCTGTGCCTCATCATCCTCCGGCAGGGCCAGAGGCAGCTTCTCCAGGTTGGGCCCTGGGATGGCCACCTCCTCCTCATAGGCATCCAGTAGCTCCTCCAAGTCCTGGCCCCTCTGGGACCCCCAGTCTGCTAGGGTGTATGGCTCCAGTGGTACCCTGGGGTACCCGGCCAACTGCTGGTTAGTCACTGGCATCCAGACCCAGGCCCTGGTCCGCTTACCCAAGTACTGGGACCCGGCCTGCTCACCTGGATAGCAGGCAGCTCTGGAGCATAGGGAGGTATGTCCTTCCTCTCTAGGAGCTGAGCCCTGACTGAGCTCCTGGGCTTCTCTTTTATACTTCCTGTCCTGCCCCCTCGCTTCTGGGTGGGTGGACAGACAGTCTCTGGTTCCGCCCCCACAGGCCCAGCCTGTTCCTCCCTGCCAGTCTCTGAGGGAGGCCATCTCCACTCATTACACACACACCCCCTCTAGTCTAGCTCCCAGACTTTGGGGCTGGGCAGGCCTCCCTCGCCCAGTCGAGACGGGCCATCTGCTGTCGCATTGTCCTTGCCTGTATGGTGCTGCACCCAGAACATGAATGGTTGGAGGGCCAGATACCATCTCATTGGGTGGGCATTGGTATCCTTCATCATCTGCAACCACTTAAGGGGTGCATGGTCTGTTACCACCACGAAGGTGATGCCTAGCAGGTAGTACCGTAGGGCTTCCACTGCCCACTTAACTGCTAAGGCCTCCTTCTCCACCGTGGAGTAGTTTCGCTCCCGGGGGAACAGTTTCCAGCTGATGTAGAGCACCGGGTGTTCTTCACCCTTGATGGTCTGGGAGAGGACCGCTCCAAGTCCTACAGCAGAGGCATCGGTCTGGATCACGAAGTCCCGATCGAAATTGGGGACGTACAGGACCAGCTCCCTGCATAAGCAGTCCTTCAGTGTTTGGAACGCTGTCTCGCATTCTGGGGTCCATCAGACTCTTTGCGGCTGTCCTTCGTTAAGAGTCCCGTCAAAGGTGTCACGATGGAGGCAACGTGTGGGATGAAGCAGCGATAATAGCCCAAAAGACCCAAGAATTGCCTCACTTGCCATTTTGTAGTGGGTGTTAGCTGGTCCTGGATGGTCAGGACCTTTTCCATCAGCGGTCGTATCATCCCTCGGCCCAAGACATACCCCAGATAGGTTGTCTCCTGGAACCCCAGCCTACATTTCCGGGGGTTGGCTGTCAACCCGGCATCCTGGAAAGTTCGCAAGACGGCTGCCACTCGAGGCAGGTGGTCCTCCCAGCGCTGGCTATACATTACTACGTCATCTAGGTAGGCTGCCGCGTAGCTGGTATGCTTCTGCAGCAGGCGGTCCATGAGGTGCTGAAAGGTTGCAGGTGCCCTGTGGAGGCCGAAGGGCATCCGGGTAAAGTGGTATAGCTTGCTCGGGGTGGCAAAAGCTGTCTTTTCCCTCGATCCCGATGCCAGCGGGATCTGCCAATACCCCTTGGTTAGGTCTAGGGTGCTGATGTATCAGGCTTCTTCTAGCCCTTTGAGAAGCTCATCTACCCGGGGCATGGAGTAGGCATCAAACATTGATATTGCATTGACCTTTCTAAAGTCAATGCAGAAGCAATGAGTCCCATTGGGTTTCGGGAAGAGCACGATGGGGCTGTGCCACTCACTCTGTGACCTCTCGATTACTCCTAGGTCAAGCATTTCCTGGACCTCCTCCTCAATGGCTTCTCGCATGCAGCGTGGGAACAGCCAGTTGGTTTTGCGGATTACCTCCCCGGGTCTATCTGGATGATATGCTGTATGCCAGTGGCTCACCCTGACACCGCCATAAAAGTTTGGGGAAACGCTTCCAGGAGGCATCAGACTTGGGCTCGCTGCTTGGCATGGAGGATGTCCCCTAAGAGGGGTTCCTCGTGGCCAGTCGGGAGCGGAAATTCAGGTCCCAGCTCTGGCTCGGAGCAGTACAGGGCAATCATTAGCCCTTCCTGTTCTCACCAGGGCTTTAAGAGGTTCATGTGGTAGATCTGCTTGGTCTTCCTCCGGTCGGGTTGATGCACCTCATAGTTGACCAGCCCCACCTGGCAGGAAATCTCACATGGTCCCTGCCACCGAGCCAAGAACTTGGACCCCTCCGAGGGGAGGAAGACCAGCACTCGGTCTCCCACCGCAAAGGTCAGGTCTTGGGCGCCCCGATTGTAGATACTCTCCTGGGCCCCTTGTGCCGCCTGCAGGTTCTGTCTGGCGAGGTCCCTGGCCCGTGTCAGCGCGTCATACAGCTGTGTGACATACTGCAGGAGCCCCTGTGCATCCAGGTCTTCCTCATTAGGTCTAGCAAGCCCCAGGGATGTCACCCATACAGTAAGTCAAATGGGGAGAACTGGGTCGAAGCTTGGGGCACCTCACGGATGGCCATCAGCAGGGGTGGTATCAGCTGGTCCCACCAGTGGAGCTGGTCAGGGGAGAATCGTTTAAGCATCTCCTTCAAGGTCCAATTAAATCGCTCCACCAACCCATCTGTCTGGGGGTGGTACACAGAGGTCTGTAGTTTTCAGACCCCCAGGAGGTTCCAGACCTCATTAAGCAAACGGGAGGTGAAATTCGTGCCCTGGTCAGTTAGGCTCTCCTTCAGCAGCCCCACTCAAGTGAAAAAATTCATTAGCTCCACCGTGATGGTCCGGGCAGTCACTGATCGTAGGGGAATCACCTCAGGGAACCTTGTTGCATAGTCCATGATGACCAGCATATACTGGTGCCCAGCAGTGCTTTTTGTGATGGGCCCCACCAAATCCATGGCGATCCATTCAAACGGGGTACCCACCACAGGCATGGGAACCAGCGGTGCTTTCAGGACCTCAGTGAGTGTGGCCAGTTGGCAACGAGGGCAGGAGGCGCAGTAGTTCTGGACCTCCTTATATACCCTGGGCCAGTAGAACCATGCCAGGACCCAAGCCAGCATCTTCCCCTGCCCAAGCTGGCCCGTGGATGGGATGTCATGTACCATCTGCAGCACTGCCCGTCGGTGCACGCAGGGGACTACAAGCTGAGAATGCGGTTCATGGGTCCTTGGATCCTGGTATACCCGATACAGAAGGCCCTTCATTACCTCAAAGCAGGGCCACTGGTCAGCATGCTGGGGATCCCTGGCCACTCCATCCACTGCCACCAGCTGGTCATATGTCTGGCGGAGGGTGGGGTCCTCCCTCTGGTCCTGTCCAAAGTTGGTCCGGGCTTCTCTGGGTTCCCTTTCCTCAGGCCCCGGTTGCAGAGGGGTGTCTTCTGATGGGTCACAGGGCGCACTGGGCCCGCAGCATGGGCTCTGGCAGGGTGACTCCCCCTTTCCTTGGTGGGATCCTCGGGGGGCCTCCCTCTAGGGCCATCTGCTCTCAGGGTGCCTCCTGTGTGGCCGTACGCAGGACCCGGTTGAAGTCCGGCCAGTCCCGCCCGAGGATGACGGGTTACGGGAGGCAGGGTGCCACCCCTACGGCCATCTCATGTGTCTGCCCACCCACAGTGAGGGCAACCCACACACTCGGGTAGGCCCTGATGTCCCCAGGGATGCATTGCAGTCGGATGGGCTCCCCGGTGGCCCTTGTCAACCGATGGCCTCGCCTCCAGATCAGTATCTGCCCACAGCCGGTATCCACGAGGGCTAGGAGACTTTCCCCTCCTACTGCCACTGGGATGGTCACTAGCCCCCCGGGGGGCCGGCATGTCTGGGTCTCGGCGGCACAGACTCACCCATAGGAGCATTCCATCTCCGGGCATTGCCATTGCAGATGCCCAAAGCGGTCACAAGTGAAGTAGGGTCCTACGGCTGCTGCCTCCTTTGGTTCTGGTGGGGCTCACCTTGCTCCTGTGGATCTCTGGGGCAGGCTAACCCCCTTTCCTTGGGCTCCATTTCCCGATCCCCCCAGCACTCTCAGGGTGGATCAGCTCCCTTCTGGTCCCTGCCAATTGCCATCCAAGCGGGGTGGTGGTCTTTGGGCTACTAGGGGTCCCACTCTGGGCCCCGGAGAGTAGCGGGGCCAGTGGGGTGACTCACAGTCTCAAAGGCCCCCAGAGGGCACCTTTGGGGCAGCGTATTGCCTTAGGGCTACCCCAGCTGAGCCCGGGGACTGTTCCCCTAACCTGAGCTGGGCCAACCCCTGCCGCAGCAGGGTAAGGAGTGGGTGTGGCTCCCTGAGAGACTGACGGGGAGGGATGGCCAACCCCCCTACAGCATCATATGCAGACCGCATAGCGGGTTGGGAGGTCTCTGCACAAAGCATCTCTAGATGAATAACATCCTATATCAAGGCTGTGTAGGAGATGGCTTTAGCTACGCCTCCTTAGTGGACACAAGCTCACTCCATTGGAGTGCACTTGACATTGATAGCATTCCTCAGTGACATTTCCATACTGGACATTTGCGGGGTGGCCAAGGGGTCAACCTGCCATACATATGTTTATGGGCCATTATGCTCTGACCACATTTTCCAGAGCAGATGCAGCCCTCATAAGGGCGGTCCTGTGACCCTTATTTCAGTTGAAACCAAGCCCTACCACTGGATTTGGGTACTGCTTGTAAGTCACCTAAGTAGAATACACGTCTGCCTCAACTCGAAGCAGTAACAGTTACTTATTGTCACTGTGGTTCTTCAAGGTGTGATGCAGACGTGTTTCCACGACCCATCCTCCACTACTCTGTGTTGGAGTCTCCTTTCATGGGGTTTCGGTGTGCAGAAACTGATGGGGAGTCGGGGCAGCGCCACCTCACATAGCCAGGAGAGGTGTTGCAGCCCCAAGGAAGGAGTCTAACCCCTCTCCGGGTACTGTGAGGCAAAAGTCTCTGCCACCAGTGCCACCTAAATGGAATGCATGTCTGCGTCACATCTCAAAGAATCATAGGTACAGTAATTAACCTTCTGCATCTGTTGCAGTCTTCAGACTAAGATTAGATGTCTCTCTGTGCATGCTTTAGCCAACCACAGCTTATCGCGAGGGATATTATATTATTATACAGATAACTGGGTGGAATTCTGTGTCCTTTGAAATACAGATTATGTGATCCAAGGATCCTTCTGGTCTGAAAAATGGAAAATTGAACTTTTTTCAGTTTTTGAAATGTTTCAGTGTTTCTTTTTTGAGGAAAATTTGGACAATATTGACAAAATTGGAAATTTTCATGCAAAACTTTCCATGTAGCCAAAAAGCCATTATGTTTTTCACTGAAAAAATAAAAGTGTGGATGACAAATGTTCAGGCATCTCTACCCCCTTCCCCCTTTTCTAGCTCATGCTGTGTGGCTCTGCAGATAAAAGAACCCTGCACAGCTGGCCTGAGAGTGAATGTTCAGATCCTCTGTGGTATTACGTTGCCAATTAGCACAGCAAGTCTTCCATTGGATTCTTTTTCGATAGTGGAAACAGAGGTGTAGTAAGCACAGAGCGTTTCTATGCAGGTTTATTACCTTTAGTTTATGGTTAATATAAAACTGGTAACAACACAGCCTCTGTAAAATCCTTGTATTCATAAATTTGAAATCCATATAAAATGTGGAGGTTTTTTTACATGCATTTTACATACTTCTAATTCCTTTTGCTAGAACATTGCCCCATAGACGTTTACTCTGGAAAGTCCTCTATTGGCAGCTTTATGTTGAAAAATGAACTGTGGCTTCTTGCATTTTTTTTTTTATTTTTTAGATTACAGAAAAGAAATACAGAATCATGATCTTCAAATAGCAACTATTTTAAATCTGATAAGATATTCAGAATGGCTTACGATCATAAATTGTCATTATGGAGGGAGAAACTGACATGATAATATGATGCTTAATAATTACAACTATTTTTATACAATTAAAATACTCCCTCTTGTAAAACAAATTTTAATAATGGTCTAATTCACCAGCATCCTGTCTAGGTAAGGCTTTTACAAGTCAGACTCACAGCATCTTAGAGTTCTGTGCTATTATCCTAATGATGCATCAGTATGATACAGATGTTACAGGTAGTTAAAAAGTGAAATTATTTTTATCATGATAAAAAGAAGAATGGAAACTGCTCAAGTGAAAAGGTTACTTTGTCAGTTCTGCTTTAATGTATGAGTAATATTAGCAATAGCATTATAGAGAATGTGTTCTCTTGGATGTATTGTGTTTTACATTGCTACATGCTGGACCTTCTGATTTATGGCTTGAAACTTTATTTTTAAGTGGACAACTCCATTATAAACTCATTTTCTTTTAAATTCCAGTATCATGCTGGTCAAGTGTCACATACGTTGAACAATCTGGAGGTCTTTGTCCCAAAGGAATTCGATAATGATGGCTTCTGAGTCTTTCTTCGTTTTGAACCGAAAGCAGCATTGTTAACTCTTGCAATTTCATCATGAGTTTTGTGCTATTTAGTTTGTCATTTAAAGCCCCAGCTTCTGGACTCGTGCTTTTTGCATTTGTTTGTATTACTTTCTAGTCCTAGTTATAAAGAAAAGCTCGGCCATTTGATCTGAGAGTACCCAAAGAAGTCAGAAGGCAAATTAAAAGAACCTCAGATTTATTGTGTTTTCAAAATCTCATGATTTTTCAGCCAATTGTGATTTTTTGTGTGTGGCCTGCCTCATGATATTTGAATGCTTGGCATTAGCAATGCCTCTCAAGCGTCAGTTCAACGCTGGCTCCTCTGTACAATACAAGCTGTGCTGGAAATTGTCTCAGGCAGCTTGAAATGACATGAATGTGGGATATGCTATTGCAACCCAGTCACGTGTGTGTTCCAGGTCCCCCTCTGGGCCTGATTCACAGGGGATGAGAGTCTGTTAAAGCCCCACCCAGAGAACTTTACCTTAAACTGTAGCAGATTGTAAATGTAGCTTTGGAAGGCCCCACTTCAATCCCTGGTGTCCTGGCCAAGCTGGTGGCTGGTACACTGTCACAAACCAGCCAGCCCTTGCCTGGGCTTGCCAGGGAGAGGGACGTCTCAAGGAATCCTCCCCACCAAATTTTGCACCTCTGCTCAAGAGCTAGCCAGAACCTCTTTGGAAAGTGTAATCTCTGCTCCGTCCTAGGTGCACTACCGGAATTAAGTGCCTGCAAAGGTTTGGGGAAGGGAAAGAGTTATGGTTTGTTCTCCCTCTCTTGCTCAGTGGGTACATACAGGGTGTATGCAGTAGTCTTGTCAAGGCTGGTGCAGTAGCCACCACATTCTGAACTGCCGAGAAGAGCAAGCCCTTAGAGGAATTCTGCCCAAGTCAGCTAGATTCCCTCCAGGGAACTCTGGCTGGTGTACAGCCTTTTAGCCACCAACCCTACCGTGACTGAGGGCGCCAAAGGTAAGATTTAGGCCTTGTTAAGGATGAAGAATAACAGTGTGAGCAAGATCAGGTAACACCCCTCGCTGGCACTCTCAGCGCAGAAGGCAAGGTGTGGCTCGGGGATGGGGCAGATGGGCGGAGCAGCACAAGGAGGCCCGCACCAGCAGCTGCCTTTGCTGTATCTCTTCTGAGGATGTAGACCAGTGTCTTTGGGTGAGAGGAGTGTTAGCTCTCAGGGGGGTTCTGCTTTGGTGACACGGGGGTTTTAGGAATGCAAGGGAAGGCAAACTCTAGAGCCTCTGCATGTAACACTGGCCCTTCGGTATGCTCAGTATAGGTCTCCTTCCTGCAGCTCTGCCCCCCCCCCCACCCGGCGTATCATATGCTCCTAATGTAAAAAGCGGGGCTCTCAGTCCAGTGCCTTTCATCTGCAATAATTCCCTACTTTGAAGTCAATGGAGATAGGCTGATTCCACCCTCTGAGAATCTGGTCAAATCCTCTCTGAACAATTCCCTTTTGATGCAAGAATAAATGCAGGGATGATTTTGATAGGGTTAATTACTGGGAAACGCTGAGGCTCCTTCTTTCGTATGCTGATTGTTTTCGAATCTTCGGTGGCCAAAGTGTGAACACTTGACAATGGTTTTTCAAAGCGGATCTAAGAACAGAAGAAACCAATGGGAAAAAATGATGTGTTTGTGTGATCAAATCCTTTCAATCAATAGGAGCAAAGAAGGGCCAGATATGAAGCCCTATGGAAAGAGCCTGCTTCCAAATGTCCAATCTGAAGGGGATTAAGAGAGACACAGCTGTATTTCCAGCCTGTCACGGACCATGCATTGCAATGAGGAGAACCCAATAACCTAGAAACAGCTTTGCACACAAAGCAGTGGTTAGAAGCTGTGATAGCTTCTCTCCTCCTTTTATCTCGACAGGGAGCAAGAGCTCAGCACATGAATAGGGCTGGTCAGAAGATGTTCCCTGAAAGTGTTTTCTGCCCACAAATGCCGGTTTTGTGAAACCAAAATCGGTCACAAAATTCCATGACATTTTGTTAAAGAAAAACCATATCAATAATGTTTTGAAAGTGTCAAAACATCCCGGTTCACGGCTGGCTGAATGAAAAATCTGGAGTTTTCATTTCAAAATGGCTTTTCTTTTACAGCATTGTTTTATTTTTATATACAAATTTGAACTAAAATGTCAAAAATAGAAACAAAACATTTCAAGTGGCCCCAAATGACTATTTCCCAGAATTTTTATTTTGTGAAAGATTTAGAAATGTTAACGTTGGGTTCTGTTTATGGATGATTTGCTTTCAAAAGCTCAACATTTTTCCTGGGACGGGAAATCCATTTTCCAACCAGCTCTGCACATCGTAAGAATGGATATTAACTGCTGGACATGATGCAGAATGAACGTGGGATGTAAAATAACAGTGAGTCAGGTTCAGCCCCATATCTGTGTCTGGTTTGAGCAGGATGGGTGAAAGTTCCCCAGAACCCTCCCCCCCCCTTTTCCCTAAATCACTGTGCAAGCAATCCAGACCTTAGATCTGCAGGTGCAAAGGGTCATTGTGTGCTTGCTCTCCCTTGGAGCAACTGGGCCAGGAGTGAGTGGACCTTTGGCTCTGCACCCTCCCCAGGGTATAGAGGAGCAAATTATTATTTCCCCAGGGCAAAAGGGCATCAGAGAAGAGATTGTGCCTGGTGGGTGGGGAGGGTCTCCCTGAGGCACGATATGTCTGTAGTGGTGCAGCTTAGGCATCAGCCCTTGCTCCGGGCTGTCCCTAAAGGCATAATCTAGTGCTGAGTTTTCACTCTGTCCAGTGCAAAACCCAAGGGTGGGCATGTGGCATTATCACCTTGGTTTGTGCTGGGTGCATCCCCCTGGGGTGCAACGGGCTAGACTGGAACAGGGAGGCGTAACTGGCAAGCAGGAATCTGACCCTGAGTCTGCTTCTCCACTCATGGTATCACCTTCATTGTCATTCTTTAATGATCTCTCGGTCTCGCGTCCCACTGATGTTGAATTCCTCCCTCCCCTGAATAATTTTCATTTCCCGCAAATCAACAGCAAGATGCCAGAGAATTAATCATGAGGATTCTCACTTGGACATTTACAGGAGAAGGGATGTGTTGTGCGTGGCAGCGGGTTTAGCCTTGGATGTGAGTGGAAGCGTGAAGCTTGCTCAATCTGTGTCCCCCTAGTAGGCTGTAACGTAAGTTGCCCACCCCCACCCCTACACACATTTTAGAGACACACCAGACACAGCACACCATGAATTGGCTCATGCTTTGAAGGCTTTATAGATTTTAAACCCTGATGCTTCTTAGTCAAGAAGTATTTGGTGTCATTGAATGAACCAGCTGGTTAGAAAGACAGTGAGGGAGGTTAGCTGCTTGCTGGCATTTTAGTTGTGAGCATTTCATTTTTGAGGCTGTTTTCCAGTTAAGGAAATAAATTCGAGCCTTGCAATCAGCATATGATGTTCTTTACAGGCACAGGCTCTGAGGAGCTGCTAATAAGCTTCAGCTATGATGCCAGAAGCTCCCTAAAGCACTGAAAGCTACAGTGCTGTTATGAATCATTTGAACGTTGAGAAACCTCAGGATTGAAGATTGTTAGTGACCATTAAAAGGCACTTGCTCTGGTTTTCTATTTCATGCGGCATGGTTAAAACCTCATGCTGAAGAGTTTAAAAGACAAGGCCAAATTCTGGTCTACGTATTTGCATTGATGTCAATGGGAATTATGTGGGAAGTAAGATCATGAATAAGGGTATCAGAATCTGGTCCATAATGATTATTTATGAATAATTAATTATTATTAATGACTAAATAATCTGGTCCATAATGATTATTAATGACTTACAATTTCAATGTGTCTTTCCCCCAAAAGAATGTCAAAGCTCTTCACAAACGTGAACTGAAACACCATCCACCATTTAAATGCAGACATTTCTGGGGTTAAATGCAGCAGCTCTTTAACAGTGCAAAATGCTTAGCACAAAAAGTGAAGAATAGTCTTTCTTAGAACTGGTCTCTAGAAGCTGCTGAATAAAATACTCAGTGAATGTTGGCTTGGGGAAGAATTCTCACACTAGTTCCATCCTTTGTGAATCTATTAAAAAAAATATCACAAAGTCTATGTATTATTCATGGAATGTTCTATGGTGGTATTCAGTCCTGAGATTCCAGACTGGTCACCTCGTCACTAGGGGCTTAAATACAAGCATTCAGCATGGAATATTTATTCCATTTACATGTGCAGGCGAAATACTTCAAGTGCATTTATATTTTAAAACTCCAGCCGGGCCTGAACTACTATTCCATTCCACTACTATCTCTGGAGGTTGTTAACCAGAAACTACTAAAGTTAGACATTTTTAAATCAGCAAGTCCAGATAACTTGCACCCAAGAGTTTTAAAAAAGCTGGCTGAGGAGCTTGCTGGACTGTTAATGATGATTTCCAATAAGTCTTGGAGCACTGGGAAAGTTTCAGAAGACTGGAAGAAAGCTAATGATGTGCCAGTTTTTTTAAAGTGTAAATGAGATAACCTGGGTAATTATAGGCCTGTCAGTCTGACATCTATCCCGGGATGGCTACAGGTCTCGGTTAATAATGAACTTAAGGAGGTCAATATACTTAATGCAAAACAATATGGGTTTACGGAAAATAGATCCTATCAAATAAACTTGATTTGTCTTTTTGAGGAGATAAGTTTGGTTGATCAAAGTAATAGTGTTGAAGTAATATACTTAGACTCTGTAAGGCATTTGACTTGAATCAACATGATATTTTGATTAAAAAACAGAAAGTTTGAAAATTAACATAGCACACATTAAATGGATTAAAAGTTGGCTAAGTGATAGGTCTCAAAATGTAATTGTAAATGGGGAAATCATCATCGAACTGGTGTGTATCCAGTTGGGTCCTACAGGAATCAGTGCTTGACTCTGTGCCATTTAACATTTTTATTGATGACCTAGATGAAAACATAAGATCACCACTAATAAACTGGTACATAGGTCTCAAAATATAACTTGAAATGGGGAATCATCATTTAGCAGGTCCATTTCCACTGGGGTCCTGCAGAGATCAGTTCTCAGCCATATGCTGTTTAATATCTTTATCAATGACCAGGAAGAAAACATAAAATCATCACTAATAAAGCTTGCAGATGACACAAAAATTGGGTGAGTGGTAAATAATGATGAGGATAGGTCACTGATTCAGGGCAATGTAGATCATGTAGTAAACTAGTCTCAAACAAACAATATGCATTTTATTACAGCTAAATGTAAATGTGTACATCCCGGAACAAAGAATGTAGACCTTACTTACAGGATGGGTGATTCTATGCTGGGAAGCAGTGACTGAAAAAGATTTGGGGATCCTGGAAGATAATCAGATGGCCATGAGATGCCAGTGTAGCCAAAGGAGCTAATGCAATCCTGGGATGCATAATCGTCAATCTCAAGTAGGAGTAGAGAGGTTATTTTACCTTTGTATTTGGCACTGGTGTGACCATTGCTGGGACACTGTGCAGTTCTCATGCTCACAATTCAAGTCAGATATTGATAAATTAGAGAGGGTTCAGGGAAGAGCCACAAGAATGATTAAAGATTTAAAGAGTATGCATTATAGTTAGATTCAGAGAGCTCAATCTATTTAACAAAGGGAAGGTTAAGGGGTGACGATCACAGTCTATAAGTATCTACATGAAAAAAATAATAATGGGCTCTTCACTCTAGCAGAGAAAGGTATAAAACAATCCAATGGCTGGAAATTGAAGTTAGACAAATTAAGACTGCCAATAAAGTGTACATTTTTAATAGTGAGAGTAATTAACCATGGGTCAACTTACTAAGGGTCACAGTGGATTCTCCATTAGTGGAAATTTTGAAATCAAGATTGGATGATTTTTTCTAAAAGCTCTGCTCTAGGAATTATTTTGGGGATGTTCTCTGGCCTGTGCTACACAGGATGTCTGACTAGATGATCACAATAGTCTCTTCTGGCCTTAGAATCTATGAATCTGTAAATCAAATACCTACTAAAATTATGGGCATGCCACAAAAATTACTGAGTTTTTTTGGCCTGTGCTTTACAGAGGTCAGACTAGATGATCAGAATTGTTCTTTCCAGCCTTATAGTCAGGGAATCAATGAGAATCTTGTGTTTGGATCAAGCCTGTGGGTCCACTGCCAAACCTCAGCCCTCATGTGTTATGGGCCATTTCATGCTAAATATGCTAAATGGTGCCATTTTTTTTAATGTGAATAAGTGTGCTGAGGGTTTGATTGAGTGGCGACCAGGCTTATTCCATAGGAAGCACAACCTAAATACAAATTTAGGCATCAGGAGGTGAATGACTGGGACATTAACTCACTTCACCAATGCCAGGCTCATAACAGAGTTTTAAAAACAAACCTGCTACTCTAGGCTCAGCCACTTTTCTCTACATTCCACCCCCATAACCTTGCACTTGAATTTCATTTCTGCAGTACCATCAGTGGATGTAGCGAATTAGGATCTCTGCACATGTGGAAACTTGACACCTCCTTTTCTGTAGCTCAATCTTTCTTCATTAATTTTAAACTTTTATGGCTCTGGCCTCTATTCCTTGAAGCCTTCAGAAGAAAAAATAAATCTGCTAATGCTTACTTCAGTTAACATGTAAATCTTCCATTTCAAGATAAAAATGATCTTGAGCTATGCTCTCTGGAGGTGACACTTGAAAAATATGTCAGAAAATTCCCTTGGCTTTACTGTTGTTTTGCTGGCTCCATAGCTGAGAAAAACCTGGGGATGAGGCAGAAAACGTTTGGTTGCTTTCCTAGCAGACTATACAGGATGCAAAATTTAAGAAGCAGACAAAGCCAAGGAGGTGAAGAACAAGGACATGACCCAAAGCCCACTGAAGTCAATGGAAAGAAAGCCATTGACTTCTTTGCGCTTTGGATCAGATTAATAGTCAGGAGAAAAGGAATGAAACTGAACCAGATTGGATAAAATAAGCTCCTCCCCATTCACCCTATCATGACCTTCACCCAGTTCTAGGACCAAACTTTAAGGCTCAGATGAATATGCCTTTAATTATGGTCACAGTCTGAGCCCTGAATGCCTCATTCCCCCCTTTCAAATAAGTGCAGAACCCAGAAAATGTTTGTCCCATGTGCTTTGGCGAGGAGATTATGTGCCTTCTCTGACGCAAACCTCACCATCCTCCGTAGGCTAGGTTACTGCTAAGCATCCTCTACGGGTATGTCTACACCACAACTTAAAACCCATGGCGATCCCATGCCAGCTGACTCAAGCTCGCAAGGCTCAGACTAAAGGGCTGTTTTAATTGCAGTGCAGATGTTCACGCTTGGACTGGAGCCTGGGCTCTAGGACCCTGCGAGGTGGGAGGGTCCCAGAGCTCCCGCTGCAGCACAAATCCAAACATCTACATTACAATTAAACAGTCTCTTAGCCCAAGCCCCGTGATCCTGTCAGCTGTCCGGGGCCAGCCAGCCACGGGTGTCTAATTGCAAGGTAGCTATACCCTGTAGGGCCATGTGGAAATTCCTGCTGTTCCAATGTTTCAGCTTGCCTTCTGACTGTGACAGATTGGTGAGAGCATATTACACTCTGCAATGGTTCCAGAGCCAGTCCTGAATATATTTTAATATCTTGGTCTTCCTATTCGAAACACATAGACAGAACTAAATATATAGTGCAAGAAGTCCAGCTAAGAGGAAGAGGGGAGGGATGGGAAAAGCATGAGCCCCACAGCCAGTCAGAAGATAAATTGTTTCCATTTAGTTTTCTCTTTCCTTGCTTCCTTTTTCTTTTTCTCCTTTAATGCTTTCCCATGTTTAGTTGCACAAGATTAATTGGCGTTTGAATGACAGAGGTGTCACTTTCATGTAATTGTGAAAGATCGCATCCATGATCATTACAAAGAAGTGAGGCCTTCAAATAAAAATAGTTGCATACACAGAACCAGATTCTGATCTATAAGGCTAGACACATTGCAAAGACCAAGTTGAACTACTCAGACACATGGATGGGTTCTAAATAACAGGAGCCACTGAGGGAAAAGACTTTGTTATCACTGTTGACAGCTCAGTGAAAATCTCTGTACAATGTGCAATGGTGGACCAGAAAGCAAACAAGTTGCTAGAATAGATTAAGAAATGGTTAGAGAACAATAGTGTAAGTGTCATAATAGCATTGAATAAATTAAAGGCACACCCACACCTTGAATATGGTCCTGGTCTGATCACCACAGCTGAAAAATGTTATAGCAGAAATAGAAAAAGGTCAGAGAAAGGCAACTAAAATGTTTACAGGCATGAAAAAAACCCATCCATATGAGGAGATGAATAGGTGACATGGCAGAAGAATGAACAACATGGAGAATGTCACTCGCTGTCCTACATACCCTTTCTTATCACATAGGAGACAATTAAAATGAAAGGCAACACATTTAAAACTGTTTAGAAGAAATACTTTTGATGCCACACCGAATTACTTGGGGAACTGGCCGACACAAGTTACTTCTGAGACAAAGAGCTGAGCAGAATTTAAGAAATGATTCAACATTTGTAGTGACAACAGAAGCATCTACAGTTAAATTTAGGCTAAAAATATATCAGGGGTACAAGTCCTCATGCTTCGCTGAATGTACCAAGGGAGCTATTGATTGCAGATGGCAAATAATCCTTCTCTATGTGCATGTTAATAAATGATTGTCCAGTGTGTAGGCCTGACTGGTAAACACCTGGTATTGACTACTGTCAGATACAGGATAATGTACAAAATGGACCACAGGTTGAAACCAGCATGGCTGATACTATGTTCCTACGTTGTCAGTATCCTGCTGTAAATCTGGTGTAACTCCACTGACTTCAGTGTACTGTTACTGTGGATTAACAGTGAGCTACTAGATCAGAATGTAGGTCACAGCACACTCAAGACACTTTACAATCCACACATATTATTTGCCTGAATTACAGCCCGTCCCAATGACAGTTCATTCCTAGTGCCAGTGGGCTAAATAGTTTGAAGAAGGCCAATATCTCCCATGGCTTGGAAGTTTGTATGTTTCTTTATTATGATGTTAGTGGCTGAAGCCTCTCAACATACTTGGCACAGTATAAAACAGAAAAGTTATTTCCTTGCCCCTAAGAGATTACATTAAACTAACTTAACTTCTAAACTAGTTCCAGTAAATTGCCTTCTGAACGTGCACATTAGGCCAGTGACATTTTTAAGAGAGAAACTAATAGGCAAGTTTACTTTATCAATGATTAGTCTGTATTAGGCCAGTCCCTTTAAACTAGTCCTTAAGTTCAGCTTTACCCTCTTAATTTACTAGTTCAATCTTCTCAATTAGTGCCATGTTAGGTGTTGCACACTGCACAGTAGCTGTGTAAAATGAGATAACATCCACTGACCCATAAACTCTGAAGTTAGTTAAGGACAACTTCTTACAGGCAATGCCACTTGTTATTTCCATTTGCCACTTTCCCCTCTTCTGTTTTGCCCTCTCCACCACTCTGTACATTTCAAATATTTTAACCTTGCATTTAGAGTCCCATAATCCTGTTGTACCCTTCTCTCTGTGTTCTCATCTTGCTGGTGTTGTGGGGTTTTTCATTTTCCACACGTAAATGACTCATTTATTACACTAGGGGACCTGGGTGTTTGACAACAGCTTACAAACATCCTCTGAACTGAGCTCTGAATGGGCTTTGTGAATAATAACACTAAAAATGAGGTGATGTGCTTTGACATTGGCTCTTTGGAATCCATACATCACCCTACCCACCATCAGTTAAACAGCAATTGCAGCGAGCAATATGCATTCACCCAGGCAGAAATATGCTTTATGAAACCTGCTTACAAAACTTTAAGTTTCAAACATAAAAGTTTTGTGGAAACAGGGCTGTGATTTCTTTCCTCACCCCTTACTGACATAGTTATGCAATAGCTCCAGTACACAAACAAGTTATAAATAAGTCCTTTTGCTGTTAGAGCTGTTCTGGAAACTGGTTTAAGCCATACCAGCAAAAGACTTCTAAGTATCTCCATTGGGGGAGTTTGCCAGTATAGCTCCAATGGTATATCTATGCCAGCGAACACGTTCAATTCAGACACGGCCCACGTTCTATTTGTCCTTTTGCCCCTCTGTAACTTTTCCAGAGTTGAGGACATTTTGCAAAGTTAGAAGGGCAAAAGGAAAATTGAAAAGAAGAAAGTAAAAGAGAGTGGAGGGAAATACCTAGCTATGATTTGTTCTATTCAGTGAGAAAAAAGGAATGAGAAAGGGGAAAACAAAAGCCACAAAATTTCAAAGTGTTTGGTTTTAGCAAAAATTGTGACCATTTGGGACAAATGAAATTTTTGAAAACGGAAATTTTTAGTTTTGAAATAAACCCCTTTTTCTGCTTAAATAAGTTTCAAAGGGAAAATTTCAATAAGCCTTTCCCACAAGATTTTACATTTCCTGGATATCAGCAAAAAAAAATGGAGGACATATTTAACACTGCATTTCCAGTTTCAAGCTGGGTTGGTCACTTCGTGGAGATGGAACGATTGAAGCCATGTGGTATTTTTTTCTGTTTCTCTGAATGGCTGAACCTCTCCCATGTGCCTAGCAAGGTTAAAAAAGAGAGTCTGCTCTCTTTCTCAGAGGAAGAGGCTGCACTTTATATGCTCTATGCCTCTGTGGTCACACACTCTGCCCTTTAATCACCCCTAAGTTGTCTATCATTTCCATTCTTATAACCCCCCTGTTACAGCAGTGGAAATGGCATTGTCATTACCACTGGATACTCTGCCACACTTTTATGACCAATTAAAAAAGCATCACAAAAAATTGTCAGCGTTGTTTTAATTTTGCAGGGTTCGAAATGGATCTTTTTTTATTATTATTGTTTACAACATTATAATTTATTGGAAACCAAATGGGTTCCCATAAATTACAAGTTCCAGTAACAATTTCTATTTTGATTTAAAAAGGCCACAAAAATTGCAAAGAATGAAAAAAAAATCAATATTGCTGACAATCTTGCATTAACAATTTTTTGGGGGAGGAGGGGAAAAAACTATTTTTATTCATATATTCCAAAGTCAGAACAAACTGCCGTGATCAAGTCTGAGCTCTTCCATGACACAGGCCATAGAACTTCCCTGAAATAATTCTCATTTGAAGTGAAAATCTTTGCCTCAGTAGTTTCAAGCAGCTGCACCCATGACACCCTCTTGATTTATGCCATTGTAGGTCTATTGCCAGCACTCCCCCAAGAAGGTGGAGGTACTGGGAACCAGTGGTGGTGCTGATGGCTCCAGTTCTACAGTGATAGATAACAAGTCCCTCGCTGTTCCCCCCAAGGACCTCAGAGCCCACAGAAGTCAATAGAGGTCTTTCTACTGACTCCAGCTGGTGCTGGATCAAGCCCAAAGGGCAGGCTGGACTGTTGCATAAGGATGCAAGCAGCTCAATTCATTATGAGCAGGCAGACCGGTAGGAAAGTGTGTGAATGCTCACCGGGGCCAGCTACAGCGGCAGGCTCAGACCACATGCCTTGCTGTACGCTTGGGGCTGTGATGCTTCACCCATTTATGAGGAGAGGCTGAGGGAATTAGGCTTGTTCAGTCTGCAGAAGAGAAGAATGAGGGGAGATTTGATAGCAGCCTTTAACTACCTGAGGGGAGCTTCCAGGGAGGATGGAGCGAGGCTGTTCTCAGTGGTGGCGGATGACAGAATTAGGAGCAATGGTCTCAACTCGCAGTGGGGGAGGTCTAGGTTGGACATTAGGAAAAAGTTTTTCACTAGGACGATGGTGAAGCTCTGGAATGGGTTACCTAGGGAGATAGTTTTTAATGTGCGGCTTGACAAAGCCCTGGCTAGGATGATTTAGTTGGGGTTGGTCCTGCTTTGAGCAGGGGGTTGGATGAGATGAACACCTGAGGCCCCTTCCAACCCTCATCTTCTATGATTCTATGACACTGTCACTGGTCTTTTGTACAATCCCAGGGGTGCTCACTGCAGACTGATTTGTCGAGGAGATTGGATTTAAGAACTGTACTTTTTCAGTAGCTGCCACGCTGTGCTGAGCCATCAATGAAACTCTCCCACTTTGTCTGAAATCAGACTCTCTCTTATATGTGTCATTACCCCCATGGTGGTGTGATGGTGCTTAACTCCTCTCACTTGCAAAGCAAGGGAAAGAACCCAGTTAGTCATGCTCTGGGCCTGGTGGGAGGAGGGAACTAATTGCTTCCGGGCCAGAAGAGGCAGAGCTAGATTGTACAAGCATCCTGAAGACACTTGGTTGAGGGTTGGAGGCTAGGATGGTCAAGTTAGCTTAGTGTGCTCTGCTGGAGAGAAACCCTGGGCTAGAGCTTAACAGGCAGAATACTGTGGGGGTGGGGGGGGAAGGAGAGTGGGGCAGGGGAGAACTACAACGAAGGGCTGCTAATCTGAAGACTTGTTTGAATCTTTATTTGGAACTGTTTGTGCTACCTCACAAGGGGCTTAGATGTTTATTTGACTTGGTCAGAGCGCCAAGCCACAGAACACCCTGGGGGGCAGTGAGGAAAAGATGCAGGCAGGGAAAGGCTATTACTGACCTGAGGGAACGCCCAGTAGGGGGTGCCAGAGTTGAGGGCCCAGTGGAATGCTATTAATGGGGTGAGGTGGTGCCCCCCAAGATGAGGACACACTCTTCCAAGGAGAAGTGGGGGAAAGATGCCCCAATAGAGTTAAAGATAAAACTTCATTTACGGCATTTTGCTAATAGCACTTGTTCAGTTAGCAAACAAGAAATGCTCCAAACAACAAGCTAGTGTGATTAACCCTGCACCTATCCTAAGAGAGCAGCAAATTAGTCCAAAACTGAGTAAAAGATCAAGCAGAAAAGTAAGAAAAAGAGGTCCTCTGCAGGTGAAAACTGCCATACCTCCATTGACATCACAGGTGCAAAGCTGACTTATGGCCTGGCACACAACAATATACGCTTGACTGCTTCAGATGTCTTTTTCTTCCTGCCCCTTCTGACCAGAGTGGTTAGCCAAGGTTTGGGGCCTTGTGTGTTGTTTCTGTTAGGGAAAGAAAGTGAGGATGGTGTCAGATATATTCTTTGATGCAATCCCATTTATTTACCAAGAAGCATACTGTGACAGAGTCACTCCTCTCATCAGCAGACCGGCACCTCCTGCTGGCTGTCTGGAGATTAGCTTCAAGCCAACACCCATGAATGCAGTATGCATACCATCACTCTGCCTACCAGTTCACCTATGGCCCTTACTGCAGTTGTGAGGATCCACAGTCCCAGCACCATCCCTTCCTGTCCTCCAAAGCTACTAACACCCACTCCTAGCAGTAACAATGTCTCTACTACTGCAGGTCTCTCAGCCTACAAGAGAAACAGCCGTCCTTCTTTGAGCTCCAAGTAGTGACTGCTCTGTTCTGCTCTGCAGCTCCTGTTATATGAGTCTGCTGGCATTTGATTGGCTGTTCCTCCCAGCGTCTCTCCTATTGGCTGCCTCCCACACAGCCTCCACAGGACTGCTTTTAACCCCTTAAGTGCCACACAAACAAAGTCCCATTTCCCTGAATACAGTAGGTCACAAACCACCGGAGACAGTCTGATTGCTCATAGCTCCAGCCTCTTTCTAGCTACCACTCTGTCCAAAGACTATCCCTTAGCTTGTTCCCAGAGTCACACTGCCAGTGTATCTCTGGGGCTTCCTTGGTGCCTTCTCTTCATGCTTCCCTGTATTTCTTCTGTTTCCCTCTCTCTCTCTCTCTCTCTCTCTCATGCAGCTCAGTCAAACAACCTCCATCATCACACAAACACTCTCCGCCCTCTGAATATGCATTCAGAGCCCAGAAAACCCCTTTGCCCACAGAGCTCAGTTCCTGGCTGGCCTCGTATGTGTCCTATGTTCTGAGCATTGGCTCCTATTGTTTCAGCTACCTATTCCAGAAAGGGTCTTAATGACTTACATTTATCTTCACTGCTCACTGAAGGGCAGTTCTTATGCCAACCAGCATCAGAAAAGGTTACCCATCCCTCAGTATATTATTATTAATTATTATTAATATAATTATTTATTGGCAGTGCCTAGGGGCCTCTGTCATGAACCAGGGCCCCATAGTTAGGTGTTGTGCAAATGCAGATAGTCTCTGCCTCGAAGATCTTACTGCCCCCTTCAAATTTGAAATCAACAGAGTGAAAAACATTTTCTAGTGCAATGGCTACATGTTAGAAGCAGCTTCAGTATCTCCTCTGTGAATCTGTGAGCTTTTCCCTTTCCACGGTAACTAATTATCTCAATGGCTTGATATAGTAAAACACAGAATAGCAATACACAGAAACTGACCCACGTAATGAATAATGGATACACCCTCCCCACCCCACACAGAACCGTTGGTGACTATTATAAGTCTAAGCTTCCCACAGGAGTTCTTGGGGGCCACCGCCAGATACCTACTGACACATCTGCTTGGCTGGCCCACTGCTATGCGGACCTGCCAGCATCCCTAATGCCAATTTCTTAGCCACAGTTTCTTTTTATAGCCTTTGTGACATCATCCTGACACCAGAATCGTGTTCTTAGGAGTTTGACTACATCTTCATAGGACATGTAAAACTGCTTGGCAAAATCCTATAGCCAAGCTTTGCTGTAACCCTTTCCATTGTGAACCTTGAAGCCTCCTGCCTTCCTTTCCTTTATGGGCTGGTCTACATGGTAGCATTTTACTATGTTTGCAGCCAATCGTTAAGAATGCAGTTAGAAGACACAGTTGTGCCATTTTTGCACTGTGTACATCAAATCGGGTTTAGCTTTTTAATTTATATATAAATCCTCATAAATATAATGATGATTAAACTGTCAGGGTTTGCACAAACTTGAACCCTCAGGGTTTAATCATGATGAGCTGGCAGGGTATCGTACATGTGTTGCTGTGGTTTATACTGACCACAAAGATTGGTTCAGCATAGTATCAGCTGTCAAGAAAGACCGAGCTGAGCACAGCGAAGGGCAGTGTGGCCCAGGGGGTAGGCTACTGTGCTGAAAGTCTAGCGTCTAGTCCCAGCTCTGCCATGGAGCTGCTGTGTGATTTTAGACAATTCCCTTCAACTTTCTATGCATCTGTTGAGTCTATTTGGCTGTCGGCAATTCAGGGCAGGGACCTTGTCTGTACAGAGCCTAGCAACATGGGGCTCTGATATTGCTTAGGGCCTCCAGGCTTGATAAACAACAATTTAGCTTTTCACAGGAGTGTTCCAAACATAGCAACCTTTTGTAGGGTGTTGAAGTGACAGGAAGAAGTGAGAGCCAAGAGGGAGCACTGAAGTGGGTGAAAGAAATAAGGGACATTTGAAGAGTGACTACAAAGAAAGGCAGAGTTGTCCAGAAGCCCACTAAAGTTTCAATGAGACACCAAGAAGAGAAAAGAGACAGCGTGGGGGAGAGAGCTGGGTAAATCTAAGATGTCTTAACGAGACTGGAGATTTGGAATTGTTTACCCTAGTCTTGATAACTGAGGGCTCATCACCAAGAACTCATCAAAAGCCACTCATGTCATTGCTATCTAAAACTGCCTCTATTGTCTCATCATTGAGGCATATACAGGTGCCCCCAAAAGTGGACAGACAGACAGGCTGTGGTGTCATTAGCTGTGTACTGGAATGGCGATGTTTTGCCTTCCTGTGTCTGCGACGCAGGAGAGACAGGCAGCCATTTTAGGTTAAGCTCAGTGCAAACTGTCGGAGGAGACTCCCCTGTACTCCTCCTCCTGGAGACCTGACTTTTGTGCTTTCTTCTTTTAGATGTTCTCTTAATGTTATTGCCTCTTTCCCCTGAACGATTATCCAATATTTGGAGCCTGGCAGGATTGTTTCCATTAGTAATATGAGTAAGGGATATCCTCGTTGTCTTATTTATTTACACTAAAATCTATGGAAAGCTCGGCTTCCCTGAAAACAATCAGCAGCAACTAGTTTCCTTGTGTAGAACTCTACACATCTGCGATTTCGGTGAGGCCTGTGGCCAGAAACTCTGCCTCTTTGCTTCCTCTCTTCATGTCTACACTAGGAGTGCTTTGCCAGTGCAGCTATGCCAGTGTACTATAACTGGCAAAGTGCTCCTGGTGTGGACACAGCTTATACCACAAAGCTGTGCTTCCACTGCTATAGGTTATTTCAGCCCCCTGAGTGAAACAAGCTATACTGATAAAACTGTAGTTTTGCTGATATAACTGTCTACACTAGAGGCTTCTGCCGACACAGCTGTGAATATCAGAGATCACCCCTCTTCCGCCTCCACCCTAACCCCACAACCAAAGTCTGCAGTGTAGACATGGTCTTAGGGCCATGCTCACAATTTCTGGTCCTGTCTTTCTGTCTCCCATATACAGGCTGCAGCCCCATTTCCTAACCCCTGCATTTACAGATCCCCGGAGCTTAGCTCTGGCCTGCCTGTCATGTGAACTAGTGACTTGGTCTGTCGCCTCCACTGTCTGCAGCTGCCTTTACTACACAAAAGGGCTTGACCGTGCCTTCTGTTGATTCAGAAGGAGGGTGCATGGCATAGCCATTTGCTTTTCTAAGGTCTGACATTGTCTTTGGATCAAAGCTCCCATCCTCCCCCCGGGTGACAACTATTAACAATATAAAGATCATTCTGTCTGAAAGCACTTTGTTTTGTTCTTGTGCATGGAAAAATATAGCAGGGGTGAAGTTGGAAGATTGCTGGACTACCATGGCATGACATTGTTTTCTCCATGTTAATTACTTGTACTAAGCGTGGGGTATTAAAGATACCAACAGCATCTAATTAACAGTTTAAGTGGAAGTGTAAAGAAATCGTGTCATTAGACACCAGATTTTAGTCAGCTGGAAGAGTTTAGAGACACACATGGCAAAGTGTGAAAGGAAAGGAGAACGTGAATCAGTTTAACTAGATTCGTTCAATTATTTCTTTACAATCCCCCTTAAACTGCTAATTAACGGATATTGCACTTTAAATACCTGAAATGTAGTGCAAGTAAATAACATGGAGGACAGGATAGAACGCAGGCAGCACAGAGCTGATAAAGGGTAGCAACAATGATATCCAATTCAAGGCATTGCCTTGGAGGCAGAAATATCCACTGGGAACAGGCATGCTCTCACTTTCTTGCACCCTGTCCCATGGTACAGTATGAGAAAATCCACGGTCCAGTGAAGCCAATAGAAGAGACTAGTCTCCAGTAGGGGTTGGATCAGGACCTAAATCTAAAAGGGGACTTTAGGGGTAGGAAGATCCAAGATAATTTATTTGGAAGTAAATATCTCTTTAGCCAGAAAACCATGTATGTTTGTAGATCATAAGGCCAGAAAGGTCCTCTGTGATTGAACTTCCCTGAATTAATTCTTTTTTGAAAAATTGCCGGTAATGGATAATCTACGACTACCCTTGGCAAATTATTCCAATGGCTAATTACCCTCACTCTTACAAATTTGTGCTTTAGTTACAGTCTGAATTTGTCTAGCTTTAACTTCCAGCCATTAGATCCTAGTTATACCTTTGTCTGCTAGACTAGAGAGCCTCTTGTCAAATTTCTGTTCTCCATGTAGGTACTTACAGACTGATCAAGCCACCTTTTACCTTCTCTTTCTTAAATTAAATCGATTAAGCTCCTGAAGTCTACCACTATAATTGTAAGGCATGTTTTCCAATCCTATTCAATATATGGGTGTCTGGCTCCATGGGTGTGCTTTGGGAAGAATGGTATATTACAGGGGGTAGCTATGGCTTTACAGCCACAGCCCATTTTACATGAGTTGCTGAGAGGTCACCGAGCAACTCGTTACATTTATACCAAGCTCAGCCATTGGCAGTAATGCTGGGCATGTCTACACTACAGCCCTAAGTCGATCTATGTTAGAAGGAGAGTTTCTACACTACACTCCTTCTGTCGGTGGTTTGCATACTCACTGGAGCACTTCTACTGGTGAAAGAAAGGCAGTGTGAGGGGCTGAGAGCCCTCCACACAGCTCCTAACCAGAAGCCCAGCTGTGCCCCCCCATCCCCACCATCTCTCTGCTCCCTGCTCTCGGCTGGGAATGGGGGACAGCCTTCCAGGCTTCTTTCCTCCCTGAGCAGGAAGCCCCCTGGCAGCAGCCCGGCTGGGAGTGGGCAACAGGGGCAGACAAGTTGTAGCTGCCTGGCTTTCTTGTCAAGTTAGAGCTGTGAAATTGGCAAGACCAGCCAACAGCCGATGTAACTAACGCAGCGTCTACTCAGACACTGCATCACCCTAACGACATCAACATAAGCCCTACGCCTTTCAAGGAGGTGGAGTTAATGTCAGAGAAGCAGGGCACTTCCATCAGTGGGCCAAGGCTTTAGAGTCTACACGGGTATAATTAGGTTAATGTTAGCTGCCTTAGATCAACCTAACTGTGCAGTGTAGACGAGGCCTGAGTTATAGTTCCTCCTTGGGCTCTGGGGCATGCACAGCAGAGTGGGAGACCCTCTGACAGTGGTCGGTACCAGCGCCTCAAAGGAAATGTACAGAACAGGGAACTTTCAGAGAGATCCACCCTTTATTCCCTTCCTGGTTTCTGATAGTCAGAGATTTAGGGTCAACCCAAGGATAGGGTTGCGTCTCTGACCATCTTGGTTAATTGCCATTGATGGACCTATCCTCCATGACCTCATCTAGTTCTTTTTGGAACCCCATTATACTTTTGGCCTTCACAACATATTCAGAAATGACTATGTCTGGTCTTTGCGCTAGGATGCAAGGTGGGGTTGAGGGAAGCCTCCTTGTATTCACTCTTCCACCCGTAAAGGGCCAGCCACAATCTTACTTGTGCTAGTTAGTCTGGGAGCTAGAGAGCCAGAGGGAACCACAGGTTTTATCTGTGACCAACAGTTTCAGTAAAGAATCCTCTATATTTATTATAACTAAGTCTTATCTCTTCTCTGTGGCAGTATTTTTATAGGTTCTTCAAGGGGAACGAGGCAGACTCTCTCTATAGGTGCTTTTTAAAAAGGATACCATTTCCTAATTTAAATGTAATCTCATTTTATCACCTGAGTGCTTAGTGGAATACCATTAAATGTGTCAGAGATGTATTTTAGCCAAAGGAAATCTTTTAAGGTAGACATTAGCGAGACAGGGTGACTGTTCAAGTGTTTGCTGAAAACCTTTATTCTTGTTATTAGTCTGTTTGTCATCTGGCTGTTTTCATATAGATTTTTCTAGAAACAAAACCATTTCATAGATGTTTAATAAAACCAAGACCTCCAACCACCAAAATAACACCACTACCAAACCCAAATTAATCAAATCAGTGCAAAATTATATGGACATTAAATCCATAAACTAATTTCCATCAATATTTTTGTCATAATCTCTCCTGGTGTAACCCAAGAAAATTGCCTCTTGCAATAAAGCAATTATCTATGCAGCAAGGCTTCTCATCTCATACTATCGGTTTTACATTGTCAGTAATGGCATTATGTTATCTCCCTCAAAATCCGTCTAGCCAAGGTCCCAGGTACACAACAGCAAAATAAAAGATAAAGCTTACTGAAATTAAATTCACTTGCAATGCATACTGATAAATATTTCTTATCTCTAGAGCACTCTTGTGAAGAAATGTACACTCCCTTGGGAGTACTTAAAAGCCATTAAAACCCTGTGTAGCTGCTGTTATTCAGAATTAAAGTGGCCTTAATTCAGTTTAGTTTAAAATTAAGCCAAATTGAATTAAGGCTACTTTAATTCTGAATAACAGTGCCCACACAAGGATTTAATGACATTTAACTAATCCACTTAAAATTCACACCTTTAATTATTTTGGATTAATTTTGCCAGATGTTCCCATGTAGAGAAGACCCAAGAAATAGCGAGTGAGATAAATGTGTCTGAAAGCGAACCACCTGACCAAAATAAAACAGTATTGAAATAGACCAAACTAGTTCTACTTCTGGAGCAAAGTGAAATTAATACATAATGAAGATGAGGCTGCTGGTTTTCATTGTCTCGATCCAAAATCCCTTGACATCAGTGGAAAGACTCCTTCTAATTTCGGTGCGTCCTGGCTGAGGCTTTTTTCCTTTGGAATACACTTTAATGAGAAAGAAACCAAACAGGAAAGGGCTATTTTCATCTGTCTTCTCTCCACCATCTCTAATTCTCAGTGGAGGATTTTCTCATCTTCTCTCATGGTGCATTGCGGTGTCCTAGGATGGAAGGGACTTCCTTCAGACCCAACCCTTCTTCTTGCATGGCCACAGGCATTGTTGCTGAGTGCTTTGTTCTAGGAATTGAACATGCTTCATTGACTTTTAAAGGGACATTGTCAAAGACTACTACTGAGCCAATGACTAATGACTTTCTGGATTGCAGTGTGTAGAAGGGCACCTCGGCTGGCACCCAGACGGGGAGCCGAGGGAGGGACTGCTGGGAGCCGAGCCGTAGACCAGCAGGGCAAGGCACCCAGTAAATCTGCCCGGCAACAAGCAGGGATTGGGCCAGCACGCCGGGCCGCCTGTCAACCCCGCAGGTCAGGCCGGATAGGCCCACCGGCGACGGCCAATCCGGGCCCGGGAGGCGGGACTTCCCCAAGAAGGGGAAGGATAAAAGCTCAGCCCCAGAGCTCAGTAAGAGGGAGGCAGCAGCGGGAAGCAGACCTGCTGCCCTGGGCTCCGGCCAGGGAAGAGAAGGCCTGCCGCCCCGGGCCGAAGCCCCGCCGGTCCCGGGATACAGACCGGGAGTGGGTCGGCCCTCCGGCCACTGGAGACTGGGACTGGCCGACGGGCCCTAAGGGGCAGCCGCCCCTCCCGGCAACCCCAGCCGGACCCGAGGAACCAGACCCCTCCTGGTGGGTCAAGGCCGGGCCCGACCTTGAGGAGCTGCCCGAGGAGTTACCGGCGGCTGCTCCCCCGGAAGCAGGACCGGACCTCGAGGAGTTGCCAGAGGCCACGTTCCCCAGTGAGCACATGGACCTTGAGGAACTGCCGGCCGCTGAGGACTTGCCCCCGCTGCCGCCTCCGGACGCCGATGGATGGGTGAGCCAACCGTGGGCCGTGCACCCCGCTCCCGGGTTGCTCGGGGTCAGTTCCTGGGAGGACGGGGAGGAAGTGGCCCAGGGGCAGCCAGGCCTACTGGCCAGAGAAGGGGCACAAGCCCCGCGGCGTGTTGCGGCTGGATCCCCGCCGCGCCAGTGGTAGTGACGGAGCCACTGGTAGGGCCCTGGGCTGGGACGCAGTGGAGATGGGTGGGCCTGCGTCCCCCTCCCCTCTCCTCTACCCGCACTTGCCCCAGCGAGTGAGAGAAAGAGGGAGAGTTCTACCCCGCCAGCCAGACGGCTGGGAGAAACCCGCCTCAGCCTGCCCGGATGCGCAGGGAGCAGGCCTCATAGACTGCTTGTCTGCCTGCCTGCCCTTGCCCAGGGGACCGGGCGCTTGAACTGCGTTTCTGCCTGCCTGCCCTTGCCCAAGGGACCGGGCGATTGAACTGCTTTCTGCTTGCCTGCCCTTGCCCAAGGGGCCGGGGCGCTTAGACTGTTTGCTCGCCTGCCCTGGTGCTCAGGGAGCAGGCTCCTAGACTGTTTGCT